>CAXHWN010002651.1:0-77201 GCA_964020975.1 Hermodice carunculata | reverse complement strand
AAACAAAAGCCTGCTTGGTACATATGGCAGCATGGAGTCAATCTGTTCCTGTATGAACAGAAAGAGATATTCTGTATTTTATTGAGAGCCTCATTACACAGTTGTTGGAAGTCCCCCTACCCCACCCCCCACCCCCACCCCCCAATTTGCTACAAGACCCAAACCTTCCAAAGCTTACACTTACACATGTGGCATGTAAAGACAGAAAGCTGTGAGACAGGTTCAAGCTAATTAATTATGAATGCAAAATGGTTTCCTGGCACCAAAGAGGTCAAGCATGAGGTCATACAACAAGCAGTTCAAGGCCTGTATGTAGATTGTGGAGACATTTGGTGAATTTAGCTTATATTGAAATTGAAAGTTTTGTTTGTATGCTATTGGATTTGCCAGTTGTCTCAAACTTATATGTGTAAGTTAGAACTTGTGTCTACCTCCAATAGTTTAGAAGATATGGAGCTTTAACAATTATAATTGCCCCTCATTTTTTTTTAAGGATGCTTGTAACAATTTTATCATAAAAAGAGCAATATGCATAAAAACTGCCACAAACTATAAATTTTTGGAAAGCTGACAAACTACTGATTTGTTTTCTTCCACTGTCCTGTGTGTTTGTTGACCTATGTTTATACAACAATCACACCAAGTGCCGTCCTCTTTTTCAAAGAACATTAAAGAAACTTAATCAACTTTTTTGTTTTCTGATGTGAAGACAATGAATTGGTGGCAAACTGTTCGTAACACTGTAAACTGAAACAGCGTGTCTCATTTTGTGAGTTTTATGACGTGTATACAAGTTAATACCACACATTTCAGCAGACTGGAATTCCATTCTGCATGTTCGTATTTTGATACAAGTGCTTTCCGCTGTGCCCATGTAACAAATTCAACTGATGTCAAAGGGTGGTAATGTGTAAAAGCGGAAAGAAGATTTATTTTAAACATTACTGTCATATTTCAACAAATGTCCAAGTTACCTATAAGGCCAGACAAATATTATATATATATGTATGTGTGTGTGTGTGTGTGTGTGGTTCCTATAACAAATATGAATTAAAGAAAATACGACATGAAACATATATATATATACATATATACAGTAAAACCTCTCTAACTGAACACCTCACAATACTGAACACATTTCCTGGTCCCAAGGGTGTTCGGTATAGGGAGGTTTCACTGTATATATATATATAAAGTTTCAAGCCGCCCTTCCCTATTCAAAATTGATCAACCCTGGCTGAAAGATTTTATCAAGAAAGTGGCCATCGTGTGCCGTCATTTTGCAGTAAAGTCAACTAAAACACAGTAGTTTACTTTAATTTTTCTGCAGTGAAGGGTTAACTTTGGGTTGGGGAAAGAGCATAGCTGCATGGCCGCGGTGTTCAGTGAAACAGCGTGGCCATAGATTGAAAAGGAGAAAGCGGTCGTCATGTGCCTTTATTTTGCAGTAAAGTCAACTCAAACACAGCATTTTATTTCAACTTGTCTGGAGGGTTAACTTCGGCCCGGGGAAACAGCATAGCAACACAAAGTTCCATAAAGTATAGCCACGGTTGTTCGGTGAACCAGCATAGGCCATAGCCCCATTTGTGTCAGCATTTAGGGACCTAATAGCCCTGTTTGTTCAGACGTCATCAAAAATGAATCAGTATTTTGCTAGCTTTCCAAAAATGTATAGTTTGTAGCAGTTTTTAATGCATATTGATTGTTTTGTGATAGAATCTTTACAAGCACCCTCAAAATAGCACTGAACCAGACACTCATCCTGAAGTACTCGTAAAGATATTGATCAAATAGCGACAGTGAGCAGCAGGTAGTAAGAGGTTGATACCAGTGGTAGAGGGGTTGTTAGGGGTGGGCAGCATCCCAATTTGCTGGCACAGGAAGTAAACTTGCCCAGTACAGATTTCTGTACTGGGCATTTTTTTTGCCGTACTTACATACTGAACTTTTAATTTAACACCAACCGTTACTTGTACATTTTCTTATTTTCTGTACCTTGTACCAGGGCAAAATTATTAATTGTACCTGCGTATCCCCCCCCCCCCCCCAAGCATTTTCTTATCCATTTGGAATGGAGGGTAAGAGTTGCAGATGGTGCCACTGCCAACTCAGGCTTGGTATCCAGCTCCTTGCAAGTAGAGCCACCTGGTGGGTAAACATATCCAGTCTTACCGATTGGCTACCAGTTGTCCATCAGCAGTGGTGCCACAAGTAAATTAGTTTATTAGAATGCAATTTACCCCCATCCTCTTCCATTTGAGAAAAATGTTAAAGTTAAGCCACAGAAAAAACAACACAAGATACAAAATTTTGTTGAGCATTTCTTTTATTGTGTTTACTGAGGATTACAAATGAGATTGTGTAAAATTCTTTGGCAAAAACACAGAGACTGTGCGTTATGAAATTGAAGTTCAATGGTATTAATAAATGAATAAAAAAGAATAATGATAGGTAGAGGAGACCTTAAACTCTCTCCAAAATGTGAGCACAGTATTGTGTACCATTAAAGTTTAAAAACAACCCATATTTCACATTGCCTCATGTCTCCAAACATGCTTTCTCCTGAAGCACCTCTTCACTGGGGACACTTTGCAAAGCAGCTCTGTATAACAGACACTTTATCAATACCATTATCTCAAGGGCCACCACTTTTAAGTCATGATGACGGACATTTCTCCCATATGATTACCTCAAGAGTACATTTTTCCAATATGGCTGTCTGAAGAGGCACCTCTTTATAATGAACATGTCTGACAGCCAGATCCTGGCTTCTAGCTGTCAATAGTGGTACTTAGGGCAGCAGATGGCAGCACTGGTCTTAATTTGCATAAATTTGGCTATTTGCTTAACAGAAAATTCAGAGGGGCTTACTATTATACAAGACAACAAAATCATGCAAATGATCAACCTGATGTGCTTGCCCCGTAAGAGTCATGAACATTTCTGAGTTTTAATTCACATAAAACTACCCTTTTAATGAGCACAGTGCCTTTACCTTCCACACTTGACATCCTACAACATCCTACATCATGATAACGGACAGAGATCTGTTAACCCTGTATTTGGCACCACACTATACCTTTCTTGCTCACGAATATGACTAAATCCACAACATATGATTGAGATCACAACATATTTATGTCGTTTAACAATATGCATGCCAATTCTGGAAGTTGTGGCACTGGTTACCGGGCCTGATCACTTGTTTGCACATGTGCACTGGACAGGCAAAAAGGCACCTGGATATTTTTTTATGTGGGTCAGTTTACAAGTTACAATTCAAACTGGAACCACACTGTTAGATGTGCACTCTGCTTGAAAATAGTTTTTGGCCATTGTCTTCATTGTCAGTAGGCCCTTTGATCCAGAAATATTTCTTGCACTGCTAATAGAACATAACTTTTGCTTATACAAATTATTTTGATGATTCCCAGTTCAAATACCCCACAAAAGGACTTGTAAGTACTTGCCTGCCTGTAGTTACAGCAACAAAAAAATTTGTCCAGGTCAACAGCTTTGGGTGGCTATTGGGTAAATCTCTAACCTATCATTCAAAGGGTTAAGCTGTAAATATATAACCATTTGCCACAAATTTATGACACATGGGAATCAATGAGTTAACTGTGCTGCCACTACAACTACTCAGAAGGACTAGTGTAGCTGAACATCAGCAAAATATGCTCTTTAGCACATAATACCCTGACAGTAATTTTGAGTCCATAAACACTTGCAAGCAAGATCTCTATGGCCAGGCAAATATAAATTTCTGTTCCCGGTGGTCATAGATCTGTCAGTCTTTTCAAATACTTAAGGTTTTTAATTGCACAATTCAAGAAAGCTAGGCACAGGATTCTTAGTTTCTCAACTGGACTTATACCATGGTCATAATATGCCAATCAAACAGGATGCCGACCACTTGCAACTTGCAATACGTGTTCATGTAAAATATACTCTCAAAACATATGAGCTGGCAACCTATCCACGTTGGAAAAAAAAAAAACGACGTCCCTGAAAGAAACAGAGAATATTTTGATATCCAAGCTTACCACTATTTTGCCAGATATAGTTTACAGCATTTGTTTTGTACCCTTTAGGTACACTGTGTCTGGAAATGTCAAAGCAAGTTCATTGAATTACTGTCTTATAAAATAACTACATAATGTTTGATAAGACAGCACAAAGACCTCACAGACAGCTGCCCCTCTTATAAAGAGGATTTCCATCTATGTGTACAGTACATGTCTCTGAGAACAGCTTTGACCAACCTTTAAGCTGTAAGTAGTAAGTTACATGAGCTGCCTGTCATGTTACTATGAAAATCTTCCATGCATACAAAAATATTCTGATCAATATATATATGAACCTCCAGAGAAGCAGTCCTTGTACTGACATTTACAGTCTGCAGTTATGTAGTATTTTTATCTTATTCACTTATGTCGCTATTCTCTCTCTCTCTCTCTCCTCTCTCTCTCTCTCTCTCTCTCTCTCTCTCT
This sequence comes from Hermodice carunculata, assembly GCA_964020975.1. Taxonomy (NCBI): domain Eukaryota; kingdom Metazoa; phylum Annelida; class Polychaeta; order Eunicida; family Amphinomidae; genus Hermodice; species Hermodice carunculata. Next base: position 72,705 of record CAXHWN010002651.1, on the reverse strand, counting down.
CTCTCTCTCTCTCTCTCTCTCTCTCTCTCTCTCTCTCTCTCTCTCTCTCCTCTCTCTCTCCTCTCTCTCTCTCTCTCTCTCTCTCTCTCTCTCTCTCTCTCTCTCTCTCTCTCTCTCTCTATTTTTTATTTATTTTTATTTTTTTGCATTACCTGGTAAGTGATGCTTCTGTTCTTTCCCTCAGTTAACCTTTAATACCAAGCAATGCAGACATCACTGCCTGGCAGGTTGCTATTTGAATTTTAAAAGATTTCTTTTAAAGTATCTGAGCTCAATACCCATAAAGCTGAATGCAAACAGGAGGAAAGAGAAGAGAAAGGAAAAGAGAGAAGAAGAGGCCGTTAAGACATCCAGCATCACAAACCCTGACATCATCAGCCCACTGTTTTTGTCCAGTTTACCAGAAACTTGTTAATTCTAAACAAAAATATAATTTTTGACGATTTTGTGCAAACTGCCAGTATATCAAAACAAAATATGATTGTGAAGACATACATGTATGCAGACACGGGGAAGCATTGCAAGTGCTGCACCATCCCCATAAATGTTCCAACTATCTGTTGATATCTTCAATTAAAAAAGAAAAAAAAAGCCCCCCCCCCCCCCAATATGAGCATTGATAGGTTTTTCTCACTGGAAAATGGTCATGTTATTAAAGCTTGTACACATGCATACCTAGTAACTATATGTGTGACCTTGCATGATAAAATGCTTAAGATTATACCCGAGGAGGGTACTCCCTTTACTTAGCATTACAGGTAGGCTCTGTGTGAAAGATCCCTCATTTTTGACCACTTGTTACTCTCAAAGACCTCCCTTTTTAAAACCATCGATCCTAAAGGCCCCATGTTTTTAAAATTGTCGCTCCAAAAGACCCCCATAAATTGTACTCAAGCTCAATTACGGCTCTTTTTCCCTTATGGGATGTGCACTTCTACCCTGGGACTTTGTGAATACCAGCTCTCAAAGACCCCCCTATTTTCTTATTAATTAGCTCCCATTGGGTCTGGGTTTATTACCCTCTGTGGAGCATATTCACCGTAAAGTATGGGTAGTGCCCATCCCGGGTGATTATGGTATGTGGGTGTCTGGGGGAACTGTAAAGTACATAGGCCTAATATTCATTTGCTAACAATACTCGAAAGGTACTTCTATTCTGGATAAAGACAAACAAACCAATTTAATGGCTATGTATATTTAAAATCATATGTCAAGCAACTTGAACTTGACCAACACCCAATTCAAAAGCAAGCCACAGACGTGATGTAATCATCAACTGTCCCCGTCATGTCTTTGGAGTGCATTACCCCGTTCTTGGTCAGATACCTGTCCTCACTCTCTCCCGAAATGGCTCTATAAAGCACAGGGCCTGGTCAAAATTTTGACAGGAGCCAGCCTGAAGGTAACACATGGCAGGGGGAAGACACCTCACTGAGGGAGTAAAATTGGAGACTGTGACCCTCTGCATCACAGTAGGTTGGACCCATACCCGAGTAGTGAGAGCAGCACAGGGAGGTGCTACCCCATATTGAAGGGTTGAAAACACTTCAGGCACTGAGCTGTGTACATTTGGAAATGCTAAGAACATTACAATGAGCTAAAACATGCCATGAAAGTGCTTTTTCTTTTTTTTTGGTGAACAACACAATGAAATTGATTGACTGATATTGTTATGCAATACCTTCATTCAACTATGACATCTTTGAGACAAAACACATCAAAGTTTCTGTTAAAAGACCAAAATCTGTCTCCTTTCTGTATTCTTAGATCACAGAAGACAAAGTAAGTCGAGCTGCTTAAATTATGATTTTAAGTATATATGTTGATGATCAATGAAATCTGACAGGCTTATTATATATTCCTATGTGATACAGATGCCTCTCTGAGTAATGATACAGGTACATTGTACATGTACAAGCACTAGACCTTTACGCCTATAAATGACTCAGCCGTCACATGATGTCAAGTGTACTTGGTTTGGAGTCTCTCTGACTAAGACTTAGATGGTGCTTAAATAATATTCCATACAGTTCAACCCAGCAAGACCCTCTTCATCTTCTTGATTGGCAAGTCTTCGTCACTGTCAGACTCACTGCTGGCACTGACAATTGGTGAGTTGGTTGTACAGTGCGGTGAGCACAGATACTGTAAGAGGGGAAGTCGATATTTCCCACAGAAGTCCACAAACTTGACCACTTCAACACGCGATGTGAAATAGACACCTGAAAGCAAAGAAAATACTCACTTGAGTGCATGCACAAAGACTTAAGTCTTTTCACCTGAAGCAGTATACAGTGTATGCACTGCAAAGATGCATATGTATGATACATGAAAACAACCCCATCTACTACATTTAAAAACCAAAGTAAATCGCATGCTTGGATGATTGATGCATTCAGCACTTACTGAAACCATGCAGCAGAAACTTTGTATCATATACAAGTAAACATTTGTCTTTTCCAGTGATTGAAAATTCACTGAAAGTTTGACACTTTAGGTGTGTACACACAACTTATTTTGTTAACTGATCAAAAGATAGGATCTGAATGGGTATTACACAGAGATGGTGATATTATGGATTAATTTTGTTTGCATTTTTACAACTTTGCTTAGTTTAATTAAGCATAATTGGACACCCAAATGATATATATATGTATAACACTAAAGAAAATAGGCATATCACGGAATTTGCCACTAACTTTAGTCAATATGAATATTTTGTTTAGTTTATAAGCATAATCATAATTGGACACTCACATAATATATATGTACATTTATTTACTAAACAAAATATGGATGCCCATATCATGGAATTTGCCACTCATTTTAGTAATTTTAATTTTTTTCCCCAAAGATATGTAACTGTCTTTGACACACACACACACACACACACACACACACACACACACACACACACACACAACACACACACACACACACACACAATGATCCTGTCCTCTGCAGCCTCAAATCTCCTGCCTCTGAAGTGCAGACTTCAGTCCTCTATACATGTAAGTACCCTTATTAGTTCTTACCTATAATCCCCCAAAAGTGTGATACTACCAACACATGAAAGCCAACATGTTAGTTTGAACCTTCAAGGTCATTCAGTCAAAATTAACATCAAAAGAAACCCAAAAGGTGCTTTTGTATTGGTTGAGTCAGGAGTTAAAAAAGAATCCTACAAAACACTACAAATGCATCCTCTATCACAGGATGCACAATAATATCACCATCATCATCATCTTCATAAAGTTGGTGCAGGTCTACCTGAGGAACATCTCGTGATTAAAAAGCAAAGCATTTGTTGCAATAGTGTTGACAATATTGTAATATAAACTCTACTGCATCTATACTTATACAGTAGAAGTGGTCTTTCAAACAACACATGTACCCAAAGTTTAAAATTCCATAACTACATAAAAAACTAGAACAGGCTGATTTTCCAACAGAAAATCAAATGTCTCCCCGTGCCCCCTTACTATTGTCACCCTTATTTTTATAAATAGGCATACCGATTCCTATGATCTACAGATATGGTGAAAGTACATCAAGCACGGTCTTACAAAAGTCTTACATAGAAGCATAATCACACAAAATGTCAACCTCTTTACGACAAATCTTTTCCCGAGTGCATCTACAAGGATTTTTAAAGAGTGGCCATGTGACCTTGAAAGCATCTAGGACCTTCCCTAAATTAATGAACTATGTGCATAAAGGTAAAAGTAAGGTTTAAAAAGCAAATTACTAAATGTACCTTGTTTTGCAATTTGGCAATTTAAGAGTTGTAGCACTTTGATTTTTTAGTCTTATTTTGTCATGTATTGTACTTATGCTTTCAAAGAATAGTCAGCATTCTCCCCAGAGCCCTACAAATATTATTGTAGGGCTGTGACTTAGGCTTTCCATAATAAGGTTCAGGAGGAGAGGGCTGTAATTCTTGAAATTTGCTTTCATATATATGGAAATCCCACTACACTGCTACGATTATCTTGGGAAAACCCTGATACTGTCTTTAGAACATTGTCATAGGTAGACTGTTAGCCTTATCATGCATATTGCAAAGGTATTTGCTGAAAAAATCACATGTATATGTACACGGAATACAAAAAGATCTTTGTTTTCAGTTCAGTCAGCACACATACACAAGTGGCTTATTTCAAATTCATGTCCTTGTACATATTACACTGAATTACCATTGATAGAAAGTAACACTATGACCATGAGATCAATTATTTTGCCAAGTTCTTTCAAAATGACATTATATGCACATCTTTCACCCAGGTACTGCCCTTATAAAACAAACAAACAAACAAACTTGTAAACAAAAAGGCTGCATGAGCAGCCCATCCTCAGATGACCTTGACACTCAACCTCAAATACTCCCCACTATGGTGTGGGGGTTCCCCAAAGTGCTTGCCTGCAATTTTAAAGCCTTTGTTCCAGTGGTTTCAGAGATCTTTCTAGGTTTTCCTCCAAAGTGAGGAAAAAAAACTGATGACCGTGGTACTCCTGTGTTCAGTTGACCTTGGATTGTCAGACTGATGTGGTCCTGTGACCTTTGAAATACTATGAAGGCCACCTTTGACTTTCTTAAAGGCCATCATCACTGTTTGCAATATCAAAATCTTCATTCACACAGCTGTGCAGTCATTGATCCAGCATTACCAAGACATAAGCCACTACATTAGTTCTGTTAATTTCATTCAAGGTTAAAATTTACAGTCACCCCCCCCCCCAAAAAAAAAAAAAAAAAAGAAAAAGAAAAAGAAACCCTTGGAACTACATGTAGACTTTGCTCTCCTATCAGTGTTTAATGGTAACCATGCATGGGCCCAGGATCCATCATTACCAAACTATTAAGCCTGTTTGTCTCGTTTGCTGCTTTCCATATAAAACCTCCATTACCAAACACCTCTGAGTAATGAACACCTCACAATTCTGAACACTTTTTTTCAGTCCCAAAATGTTTTAATAACATGTCATTTACCAGGAGCCCTGGTAGAAACCTAGGTGTTCAAGCCTCTCACTACTGAACACCTCCCAATTCTGAAAACTGAACACCTTTTTTCAGTCCCAAAGGACAAAATGAACTTCCCACTTCCATGAATACCGAACATTCTAATGTTGAAGAACATTGAGTAAAGGGTTAAAATACAAAATACACTCTTTTTAACAGCATTTGGAATGAAATCTAGACCCAAGTGAACTTGCAAAATTTTATCTCACTTTTATTCTTATACAGAAAAACACTCCAATTGCGGGAGGATTAAAATTGAAGAAACACTGTTTTGAGTTGGTACATACAGTGTACGTAGATATTTAGAGGATGGTAGTGTTAATTATGAATGAAGATACACCTATAGTGTTACCAGCAAGGTAGCTTATAAATGAAGATGCATTTCCTGTATAAATTATGTTCACTAAAACTCCAGGATCTTAATTATTGAATTGTTTGTGTGTGTGATTGTGCATAAAAACAAATAATAATTAATATATCATATGTGTCACTGTGAAGATTAAATGACTAGAGTTGCTTATGCAACCATACATACATGTTCATAATGCAAAAAAAAAAAAACAAACAAACAAACAAAATTTCAGCAGCACCATGTAGTGGAGAAAATCTTGTGCCAATGGAGTCCAGGTACATTCCCATTAAGTTATTAAGTTTAAAGCGCATGCCACATGCTGTTTTGGAGAAAAGGTCAAATTTAGTGAAAAAACCCAAAAATTCATAAAAAACAGTAAAAGTCACCATCTGTTGAACAAACTAAAGTAAAGAGGTCCCCAATAGTGTGCCTGGACAATCTAGGAGCCGTTGGCTGAGCGCTTTTGGACAAGAAGATTTAATTCAGATACAATGTATTACCAAAATGTGAAAAAAATATATTTTCAATCAAGCTGGCAAGAGATCCACCCCAGGTACATCTGCATTAAGTTTGAAGGGAATACATATGGAAGACTGTTTTGGAGAAGTAAAAAATTTGACTTACATTGTACTTAATCAATGGGCAAGCATTCAACAACAGATATATCCAAATTGAAAAATTCATTCAGAGTAGCTTTGTTTGACCCTTCCACAAGGCACATTTCCAACAAATTTGAGAACAATCTTAGGGATTTTTTGTGCAGAAAAGTTTTTTTTTTTTTTGGTGGGGGTGGGTGGGGTGTTAAGTTACAGCACCATCTGTTGAACAAGTTAAGGTGAATGGGTTCCCAGAAATGTTCCTACCCCAATTCAAACTAAATGGCCGAGCAGTTTTGGCGAATTAAAGGATTCTATTTGTAAGATTTTGTTTCAAAAGAAACAAAAGAAAAAAATCCAAAATCACTGGAGCATAAACATTTGAAACAAATTGCTCGAGACCCACCAAGGTACACCCTCACCAAATTTGAAGAGGATCTGCCCAATACATTCAAAGAAGTTGAAATATAAATTATGAACAGATGACAACAAGTGACAAAGAGTGATGGACTGCCCCGCCTACATGTATAAGCTAAGCTGACTGACAAGTCAGTTGAGATAAAAACCATTGAAGTGCGGTCATTTGAACATGGCCTGATTCACAGACACTCAGTCATGCAAAGCAGGTCCACAGAAAGTCTGAAAAGGATGACCATGTGACTAATAGTTTGGGACAAGTAAAAAATGTAATTGGGGACAGGTAATAGATAAATGGATGGATGATGGATAACCTTGCACTTTTTAATCTCAGGTGACAGACAAGAGTCAATTCAGCCAAAAATTAGCTGAAAATGGATAAAAACTGGAGTTTTTAAAATTTCAGAAAAAGGCCTACACAGTAACTTCTGTCTTTGCTGTCCTGTCCTGTTAGGCTAGTCAGCATACATGTAAATTTAAACATAAGTAATAATAAAATTTTTCAATTAACATCAAGGTTCTGTCAGTTGAATCGTAGCAGAGACATTTTCAAAACCACTGATTTGACCATAAGCCTGGTTCACCTGGGATATACAGTATAGTGTACATGTATGCAGCCTCCTGTAATGAAAATGTACATCAATTTAGTTTTGTGACCCTGCTTTGGTTTGGAAACAATCCGAGGTTATAAAAACACCAACACCCCTGTATGTACAGTGTGTGTATATATCATATATACATTGTATATATAATGTATAGATGTATTCATACATGTATCCTCTTTAAATGCCACGGCCCTTTCGCTTAAATACTGCAATTATATGAAGAAAATGATCCTGGTATGATACTGAATCTTCTCAGTTACATCATGTACCATCATTTCTGTTTAAGCCTGACCCATAGTATGTAGTGAATCTAGCACTAAATGACCCACATGTCTGCAATTGCTACCCAATGCCAGATGTACCTTTTCTTTTTTTTTTTTTTTTTTTTGGGGGGGGGGGGGGGGGGTCCATGTAACCATTTATTGATAGTAAGCATGCCACCAAATACCTGAATATGAAAATCCAACCTGTACATCTATGATAAACATGATAAACGTTCACTCACGCAAATTTTCTTTAAGAAATGACCTGAACACTTTGCCCAGATAACTGAATGCATGAAAAGTGAAAAACCATTTAATTTCCTCAACAGTGAGTACTGTGAAATGTGTATGTTATCAAGCGGATACAAACCTTTGCACTTCGGGTTGACACATCGCTGCGCCTTATCCAGGTATGCAATGAGATGTCGAGGTAAGTCTTTGTTTGTGAAACCTACATTGTGTGTTTTAACTACACGTCCTGCCATCTCTTGCAAAGATGGTGGTTCAAAGGTCATGTCTTGTACAAACTTAACAACAAGAGGATTATTCCTCAAACTAAGCTCCACCAAGTCAAGAGCTACTATTTCTGGTGGCAAAGTTGATAACTGATTGCTGTGTAAGCTTAATGATTCCAACCTGCGGAGGTTAACTAATGTACTTGGCAAACTCTGAAGTTGATTGTCACAAAGATTAAGGGACTGGAGTCGTGTTAAATAACCCATTTCTGCCGGGATATCTATTAACCTGTTGCCTCCCAGGAACAGCACCTCCAACCTGAAAAAAAAAAAAGGAAAAGTATTGTATAACCACAATGAAAGTATGTAGGTCTGTCGCAGTGAACGCAACAGGGCTAGAATTATATAAGTACTGGTTAAAATAAGCCTGCAAAAAATACTGTACATATACATGTACAGATGTCCATGTACATGTATAGACCTTTTAATGAATATTTATGGGCAACACTGGGTTCTCCTGCTATCTTTCCTTTTTGCATTTATATAAGTATTTTTTTTTAGTGTCTTTGCAATACATGTATGTCTTTTTTCTCAGCAGTAATTTGCGTCCCAGCTTTTGCTCCACAGCCCACAAAATAACAGTCTTAGTTTCTGTGTGACCCACATAATATGATATTGTAGAACATGCCCTCAACATCTGCACAATGTATGTATGGCACTATACACTGGTTTTAAGCACATCTGTGGAACAGTCAATTACATAGGCATGGGGGACGTAGCGTACCTTCAACAGATTGAACATGTATACATGCCACTCTGCATGGTTTGGATATATATAAACTTAAATTCCTCCATAGCCAAATTAACACAAAAGTATAGTTGATGAACCTATTCACGATATGTTCCTATTGTGGATAGAGTGGGCAAATAAACACTGTTATTATCACTTGCTAATCTATCTTTATGGGGGGGAGGGGGGGATAAGGGGGGCCCTAGTACACTGGTACAAATAATAATTTTGCCCTAGTACAAGATACAGAAAGAAATGGTTTGTACAAAGTACGGAAAGCCCCTTACCACCCTGCTTTAAATGTGATGAGTTGCCAGTCTCTGAACTTTGAAATTTGGTGTAAGGAAGTCCAGCTTCGTCTCTAATTCATGACAGTAGTCTTCCTATCTTTGGTGAGCAATGTATTGTGCTGTATTTCACAAACCACACAACTTAGCCTATTGAAAACTGGTACAGTAGTACCTGCTGTATGCAACCATTGCCACGAGCAGCACTACTTTTTGCGGTCACTAGGGTTAGGCACAGGAGTCAATTTCTTTGTAAAATTTACCAATGGTGACAGGTCACCTGCTGTATGTGGCCACTTTTTCTTGGCAGAAGGGTGGCCACATACAGCAGGTACCACTGTATATCTCCCCCCCCCCCCTTGTAATAGATGTATCATAAGGTTACTGCACATGCAAGTTTTGAGTTTTCATTTAAAGTGAAATGATCAGAAATCTGTTGGAAATGTGTCAGACAGAACTTACTGTATTTTTAGCAATTCTCTAAATTAACAGTTCAAATATATTCTGTATGTGATCTTATGGCATGATAAACAAAATGGTGTCGATATGACACACTGGCAAACTCTTTGCAAAATAAAAAATCTGGGACATTGGATTTTTTCTTCCTTTTTCTCTCCTTTTTTGTTGTTGTTGACAATGTTGTGGTGTTTTTTTTTTTTTTTAAAGTACTCACCTTTGCAGATTTCCTATTTCAGTTGGCAGAGATATGATGAAATTAGCACCAAAGTATAAGCACTTCAAATTCCTGAGTTCGGTGACTTGCATTGGGAAATGTTCAAAGCTATTGCCACTTAAGTTTAAATGTTCTAATGACTGTAATTTTCCAAATTCTTTCGGTAAATTCTCGTTGTGAAACAAATTGTTTCTGGCGTTCAAAGTCTTCAGATGTTGCAAATGAACAATTTCATTTGACATGTAAGTCATCTGGTTGTCACTTATATCCAAGCTGACTAAATACTGGAAATCCCTGATGCATCTCGGCAGGATGGTGATTTGGTTATGGTCTAGATGTAAGCTGGCGATTTCTTGTGCTCTTGGGAGAAGAAAATCTGGGAACGTGTCTAACTCTGCATATGAAAGATCTTCAGCATTTTCCTGCGAGAAGCTGTTATCTGCAGTAGCGTTGGCCATTGTGCTGATCTGTTGAATTGCGGCTGTTCCCTGGCTGGAGTTCAGTCGTTTTCGTGACACTGGTGATCCAGACCACCTCAGTTATTTTGTAACTTCATAGTTATAAGTCTGGTACCACGTCAGCGTCCTTTCTTCTCTGGGCCCGGCCGCGACTAGAACCTGTCAAAGTGGTGTCAGCATCTTATGTACTTCAATCGCCGTGCTCCACTTTTTTGCCAGATTTTAAGGTCACGGTCAAAAGTTAGGTCAACTTCGTGTGATACCACGATGGATTTGTGTACTAATGTGTGAACTTGAGAAGATATAGACGCAAAAAATGACGAAGTTTTGCTGTCACGACCCCAATGAATACATGAAGACTACTGCAGAATTCTGTTGACTTAGCTTTAAGGTCTTAAAAATGTCTTTAATCATTTCATAATCAATGTATAAATTTATATAACCAGAAAGCGCTCTTCACCCTCGCCCGCTTTCCACTCTGTCACTTGACTCACGAATGAGCCACGTGCAGTGCACTACTTTTGACCAATCAAGGAGAGGTTTGCAACTGTAGAACAATGCAATCAACAGAGTTTGAAAGGTGAAGGCCGCTTGCCTCACTTTGGAATGAAACAAGCATGGCGGAGGGTGAAGGTGGATCTGCCTCACGCAACCTAGTCGAGCTACAAACTGAAGAAAAATCTGACGTACCGAAAGTGGTAAAAGAAGAAAAAACCCAAGGGGACGACAAGGAGCTAGATGAACTTTTAGACAGTATGTATTGACAATGTTGCAACATTAGTTATTTCCAGTAAAGGGGGTATTTTTTTGGTTTAAATTTACAGATACAATTTAATGTGAGCTCTTGACGTGAGACTTGCGAATGAGAGACACTCACAGGACGAAGGTCTGTAGTTTCTTTCAAGATTCTCTGGAGGCCAGTGGGATCACTGAAGATTGGCAGATGAAAAAAAAAATTAAACGGCTGCTATGCAAAGATAGGAATTCGAGACACTGGCATATGAACCGATTTGTCATTCAGATTTGGCACCATTCTGGCCGATAGATGGAAAACATGTCACAGACCAGGGCAGGGACATGTAAATATTATTGCAGCATTGAGAAAGAAACTAGTGTCTTCCTCCATGGTTTCAACAGCTCCCTGCATACTTACCAGCTCTGCGTTGACTGTTATCATCAAATCATATACAAACGACAAACTTGCAATTTGACAAAACCTTGTATATATCAGAGATGCATCTATTCTCGGATCTGCACATCTGGGAATCTTAGTTTACATGTACGTGTTACTCGGTGTATCTCCCTGAAAGCGTCTGTGGATACCCATTCAATGTATGCTAAGCGTTACCCGAAAATCAGTGCTAAAACCCCAAGTTATGATCGTCAAAATCTCTCCAATTTTTTATTCAGTAGTAGAATTCGGCAAAATAATGCTGCCTTCAGAGTTATTTTGTTGATTTGCGGTCGACAACATGGATATAATTTTGGATAAAATGTCCAGTTTTACATAGGACTATATGTGATGTGGAACATGTTTTCACAGGGTCCGCTCATTTGCAGAACAACAGCGGTCAGCTGATAAGCAGCTTATGACGCGATGGCGGATCCGAGAATTTTTACAATGTTGTAGCCTTTAAAATACAAAGTGTCTACACAAATAACATAAGGTACCGGATCTGGCACTGTAGTACAGTGTCGGGTCCAGTACCTAATGTTATTTGGCTACAGTGCCGGGAGCAGTTGGAATGAAGTCACAAAATCTCGTAATCTTTTCATTTCCCTCCCGCCAGTCCGGGGAAGTTCAGTTTTCTCAACATGGCGGAGCGAGTAGATGCATCGTTTAGTGTGGGAGATCATTTTGCCTCATTACAGACTCTCATTGACAAGATAAAACAGTACAATTGGACACATAAAAAGTTCATGAAATTAAAAGAAAATGGTCAATTTTGCGTCAACAAAATCCCTGCAATTTTAGGAAATTTTTGAGTCTCCAAACCGGGAGACTCCCGGTGAAAACTGGAGAGTTGACAGCTATGTCTATGAAAAAAGACTGCACTCTATATAGGCCCACAGCCTACCGGTAGCCTACTTGTGTTTCTCAGTTAGCATGCTTAGATGATCCAGTGATTTTTAAAATGAATGAGGGCCACCTATCCTCCGTGGATTTGTATCAAATAGAAAGTCGTCTTGGGGAAAAATCGAATTCCATTATTTTCAAAATTATAATTGTGGCCACACTTTTTTGACCTGTCTTAGTATCTTGACTGTATAATATATTTTAATTATGCGTGTGGCCACATTTACAAAAACCCCATGTAATGGGTTTTCCCGGACATTTTCAAAATATATATCTTTTTATACAGTACCATTCACGGTAGGAGGCTTGCATATTAATTTACTGCCGCAACTGCTTACTTGGTTGTTTTAGTAAGGATAGTCTCACCTGGCGAGATACAGGCTGCTGCCTGAGTGGGGAAGCAGTATATACTAACATTTTGGAAATAATGAAGGTGACTTAGTACAGGTACATGGAAACTTTTTCTTGTGACCAATTTAGGAAGCACTAAATGGATATGACTTTGGTATTTATAAACTTAAGTTCTGAAGTAAAATTTTCAGGAAATAAAACTTGTTGAGAAGGAGATTAAAAAAAACCCTGATAAAAACATTTTTTTGTAATTTTGTGATTTGCAGCAGAAGACTGTATTCCATGCATACGTTCAGAGAATCTTAGGGTTACACAATTTTACCTTCTGACAAGAACCTTGCCGTGGTTTGGCTTGTTTTGGCTTTGTAGAAGCTGTTGCATCTCATTCATGTCAGCCTACTGTGTGTGTGGCTCTGGAAAGCTGGTAAAATTTCGCATTTGATTGCTGCATAACTTAAGGTATCTTACCTGCGTGGCTGCAAAAGTTATATATGATATCTTCTTGATGCCACTGCTGTCGCACAGAAGTTTTAGAACTGGAGGGTCCTGTAAATGTTTATTATCATTTTTAATGGTCTTTTTTGTCAATGGTGTTATTTTTTCTGTCATAGTGCTTTCAAAATACATCCATTCATTATAGAAAAAAAGCTGCGTGGGCCTACAGACAGGAAGTGTCATGATTTGCCATTGAAATCGATGGAAAAAAGACCTGTCTAAAGGTGTATATAGCTACACTGTTGAAATGTCGCCTATGCTCATGCTAGATGTGTATTTCTATGTTAGATATATACCTGTGGCTAAGGATCTCTAACATTATGGCATTTAAGCTCGTTTAAACAGAATTGTATGTTATTGCATCATGGAGTCATTCTGGCTGAGCACAGTAGTTGGGTTTTGCGTACACATCGTCTTTCCATGCCACTGCACATTAAACATACTGTGCGTCATTTCATTTCTTTAGAATTTTTCGACATTGTTTCGTTCAATAGGAGATATGCGTACATGTATTAGTTTCCCGTCGCAACTGCATACCTGATTGCCTGGTCTCGCTTGGCAGGATATGGCGAGATAAGGGTCGGTACCTGTGGGGACAAGCGGGATGTTACTAATATTTGGGAAATAAAGAATAATTATTAAAGGCAGGTGGACTTTTTTTTTCTTATGTGGGGCTCGAGGAATACTAGATGAATACCAGTTTTGCATTTGTGAACTTAAATTTTCTCAAAAAAAAAAACGCTTATGTTGTGAGAAAAAAAAAAAATCTGAGGAATTTGGAGGGCGGGCCAGCATCAAATATCAAGACTGTATTAACCCCTAAAATGCTGATCTAAGACTGAATTAACAGCTTTCCTTTGGTACTTTGCATGTACACAAAGTACCCTGAGAAAAGCTGTTGACTAAGACTACTTTTTGGTTAATACTAGGCTTGCTGGTATTTGAACGCCAGGTACATGCATCCTCATGAGGAATTTGAATCTTTTAATCTTTAATCATTATATATTTAATGGTAATAAGAAAACAACTATAGCTGTGATTAGCACTTTAAGGGGTAATAATAATTTTATTAAACCCCCCATGCTGTTGCCTGCGAAGCAGACTCTTGTTTTTTTTTTTTTTTTCTGTTCTGATGTTTATGTCTTCACTGGCGGTAGAAGGCCTGCTTCGCAGACAACCCATGCTGGGGAAATTCACAAAAATGTACATGGGACAAAATAAAATCTTATATACAGCTAAAAATATCAAAAGGAAAAGTGTTGTATTTGTGTCTTTTTGTCCAGCACCACTTCCTGATAGTTGTAACCACATTCCACAGTCTTTACACTCCTTAAGATAACCTGTCACTGTCCAACCTATATAAATATGGAAGTACTATTGTCCATATTACACACATTCTTGGGCCGTGGAATTTTCACGTAGGCTGTATCAGCCCAAATAAAAGTAAAAGGTGGGTAACTTCTCAGAACATGTTTCAGAGCCTGTATCCATACATGTCTCCCTGAGTAGTGGTCTAAGCTAATCATTCAGCAAAGACAACCCACATACATTGTAATAGTGAAGGTGTCAAATGATGCATTAGCTAAATCAATGAAGCTTTGTTTATAAATGCAGAGCTTCAATATGAATACCTGTCAAACCAAACATAATTACTTAATTTTTATAGTGCAAGTTCACATAAGAATAATTTCACTAACCCCTGAAATAGCATGTACCCTTTTTAGCTGGATAGCTTACCTTAGTTATACCACCTGTGACAGTATAGGTTTTTTTTTCTGAAAAGTTGGGTTTGTTCGGCTTCTTTGTATTTAAATAGGCACGTACATATACATATTTTCTGGCCATTTTCTGGCCATCTTAAACAGGTCATTTTCAATGCTGACCCATTACAACTTTACTCCCTCCTTTGTCAGTCCCACGAAGGTGTGCCAGCAGCTAGGCTAGATGGCATACTAGGTGGGTGCAGTAGCCTCAGACTTGTTGGTGTGTGTTGACATGCACATTGTACTTTGGTGTTATATTTGTACATGAAGTTTTTATCCCACTTAACATTCAGTGTCACTGTAGACGAGCAGGGTCATTTGTGGATTGAGTGAACAGATTATCAGATAGCATGCTAACATTAATGCCACAACAACTGAATTCTTCCTTCTTCCTATATTATGAAATTGAGCAGGTATGATAACAGGGTTTGGGGAGAGGAAGGTTAAGTATGCTTATTAGCCATAAACTAGAGTTTTCAAGGCCTCCTGGACATGGATAACATTCTGTATCAGTGATTAATGTACTGACACTAAACTACACATTGTCTAGCTTTAGAATAGCACAAAATAGGTAGACATCATTGGGTCAGTACCTTGAAAATTGTCAAAGCAGCAAATAGGAATTCAGTGTCAGGAGACAACTGTGCCCATAGGCTACATTGTATAGCTTCTGCTTCAGGGTTGTGGACATTTTAATGACTTTTGTAAATTGGTGTGTGTGTGCCTTATATACCTTATGGGCAGGTTGAAAGATCTATGATGGCCCCAGGTCTGAACAGGAACCAGCACCATTTTGTATGGTCCATGTATGTGTTAATACTTCCAGGCTAGTTCATAAAGTTTGAATGGAAGACTAGTCTTTCATTCAAACTTTATGAACTAGCCTGGAAGTATTAACCCTGCCACAATACCACAGAAAATAAATATGTTGTGGCTTCATTGTTACTATGCAAAAAACAGAAGTAAAGCCAGGAGAGCCATATTCAACAGGCAAGTGGTAAACTCTATTATTTTCTCTGTCAATTGTAGCCTTGTACTTTATGACTGGAAGCGGGGTGGGGTGGGTGGCTGGGCTACAATTTACAGCATCCAAACTTTCATTCTAGGTCTGCATTTCATGACCAATGATGATGACTAGTGTCCCTGCAGATTCCAGATATGATGGGATATCCCAGCTCTCTGGTGCTTCAAAATTTTAGAATTTACATCTGATGTTTTTTAGTCAGAATTTGCAGGTTTCATCACAAATTCACCCTGTTTCCTCTGCAATGCTACATGTACTGCATGCACTTGGTGTTTCTGTTCAGCATTCATGTACATTCAAAATGTAAGCCTAAACACATCCCGTCTCTTTTGTTGTAAAGTTTGCACAACAAAAACTGGTAGCATGACATGCCCAATGAAAGGTCACTTCAGGCAAGAAATTTATGATTTTTCTGTGTACTCTTCTTGTCTTAACATGTGCCCCATATTTCGAGGTCTTACAAGCAGAAGTATGAAGCTTGCTCTTGGTTGTTGTGCTTCACAGCTTTCTGCTTTCTTATGTTTAACCCCTTCCCCTATAAAGTATACACATGTATTGTAAAGATACTAATAGAACTTTAAATATAACTTGACATTATATAAGACATGCATAAGAATGAGAATGCATATTCTCAATGTTGCTGTCTATTTCATCAAATTAGGCAAACATTTCTGTCTACCTCATCATTCTGCTGCTGGCTTGCCTTGAACCATTGAGATTGTGGAACACAATTTTCGTACAGTTGATACCTTTATTTTTATGTATATTTGAATATTAATAAGAAAATCATTAAGATTTTACTCATGTAATCAATCTTAGTGCAGACTGTGTGAAGACAAACTGAAACACAAATGCCAAAAACAGGAACACGTTACTAGCATGCAGGTGTTCAGTTCTGTCTGTTCGATAAAATGAAGTTGTATATTTCAGGTGCATTAGAAGACTTTGACAAGCCTCCGGTGGCAGCACAGAATGCTGGTGTGTCCACTGCAGAAGATACTCTGGTATGAAAATCCATGTACATACTAAATAGAGAATATTACATGGCTGAGAGTGAGTTACTATTTTTCTCTCAAAAGGGATTGTCGGTGTGCAAAATCACTTGTGACCTGCGGTCACTCATGATTTTGCCACCAACAATCCCTCGTGAGAGGAAAATAGTAACACACATTCTTCTGTACCCTTTTACGTAGATAAAAGAGTAGAGAGTGTTCTCAGCAGCTTAAAAAAGAAGCCCTGAGATGTACCTTGCCTTCTAATTTTTCCCTACATATATATATATATATATATATATATATATATATATATATATATATATCAATCATACCTTGATGAACTGGATCATTTGTTTTCATTTTCGAGGGCAGAAAACATAAACGGAATTCAGATATTTAGAAGATATGTAAAAAGTAGTATATTCACCTTAATTTGGATACAAACATTTAGAATTCCTTGAGTTCTGCTTCAAAAGGGTGTTCTTTTTCTGACAGCTTACTTTTGTCAATGCATATATAATATCTACCTATTGCCCTTTTTAGACTAAATTGCCCTGTCGTGGTGAATAGCTGCAGAGACCACTGGTAGATCAGATTGATTTCACTTTAAGTTGCATTCTCATACATCATTGTTTTCCATCCACATTTAATGTGCTCTGAATGAGATAATTTCAACCGTGATCTGCACCTACTGTAAACAGTAAATTGCTTTAATTTCACTATATTCTTATTTTTGCTTGTTTCACTGATGGCACAATACTGTGAAAATTAAAACACCTGTGTGAAATAGTTTGCAATGGAATAATCTTCCAAATAACGAAATTAAAAGTACAGTATAACATCAAAAATTCAGAAACCGTGACAAGTTAAACATCCTAAACTAAAGCTGTTTACATTATTTAATGTACCTGGCAGCTTGTAAATACATCGGTGAAGCTGCCAGAATCCTCACATCTCATGCAGCATGATATATTTTGTGACACATGTATGTATTACTTGTGGGCTAAATTATAAAACGGACAAACTCTAGTTTCTTTTGTGCCGATGTAGTGTTTAAAGTTTGTCAACATGAGGCAATTGAATGTAGCAGGCTACAGACTCAGCTTGTTATTTGATTTTCATCCATTACACATTTTACAGCACCTGACAGGTTCATTAAACTGAAAATGAAGCCTTGGTTGACAGAAGTGGGCCTGGCTGACAGACAGAAAGAAGCTTTGATAGAAAGCAACATGGATGAGCCTGTTCACGGAATTCCAGGATTTCAGGGAATTTTGTGTGGCAGGCTTACAGAAATTCCTGGATTTCTGGCTGAACTTCTACAGAAAGTTACATTTTCCCCCGCTCAAATGTTGTTTTTGACTGAGGATGAGTACTTTATATGATACTTTTAGGGAATTTTTTCCTTGATCAGGCTCATGTCTGAAGCATGAAACATCGATTGACAGTCCTTATGAAGCTTTGATTGACAGAATGAAGCTTTGATTGACAGGATGAAGCTGTGGCTGGAACAGGGGAGGGGCCTGGTGCCCTTAGTCCAGAGGCCCTCTTCAATGAAATATTTGACGCAGATGTGTCAGGAGATGCTGCCAAGCAGTTTGAAGAAGCCATGAAATCCTTTATGGCACAGGAACCAGAAATGATGAAGCAGTTTGAAAGTCTTGCTCAAGTCGCTGAAAATGTTGGTAAGTTTGTCCTTGTCCAATCTTGACGGGGGTCTATCTTGGATGAGTCGCTGCCATGTTTGTTGATTTCTTCATGGTCCAGTGATTTTGGATTTTTTTAAATGAATTTTTTGGCAATATCTTAAAAAATCTTCTGCAAAATTGCTTGGCCAGTTGCTTTAAAATTGTATAGGGACATTTTTAGAGGAATCCTAGCCCTTAATTTGATCTACTGACTGTCAATGAATTTCTGTTTTCTACTACAATGGTCCCTGTATTGAGAGACGACCCCTAGGGCAGGTCAAAATGTGGTCTCTCAAAACAGATGGTCTTTCTTTAGAGGTCTAATAACATTGAAAAGATAGCACAGTATTCTGAGAGAGCGGTCTTACAAAGATGTGCAGTCTCTCATTGGAGGGGCCTCTTAAGACAGGTACCACTGTACTTGGAGAGTCTGTATCAGGTTGTGCTGAAATTTGGTGGAAAGGTACTTTGTAGAAGGGCTTCAACAAAGTTGTTGGCTACATGTAGGTCATGATGCTCCAGATCCCTGATTTTAAACAGATATTTTAGTTTTGAGTTTTTATCGATTAATGCAAACATTGTTGTTGATTACTCAGCAAGTCAATGGGGGAGATTGCATTGGTAATACACATGTTTGACTGCTTCTCCAAAGTCATCAGTTAGATCCTCCTCAAACATGGTTGGGATATACTTTGGGTATGTGTGTTCTACCAATTTGCCCAAATCGTCATGCTTTTGTGATTTGGGGAGTTTATGAATTTCTTGTCAATTGTTTGGTAAAATACTAAGTTTTCTTTTCTTAAAGGAAAGCTCTCACGAATTACCATGTTTGACCAGTGTAACAATTATTTTTACTACGTGTTATGACTCAACAGATGGAATAATGCAAGAATGATGTTTTGATCTGTTCGCCTGATTTCTTAGAGGGTAATCCATTAATTCACAGGAAGTACAGGGTGTATGAAACTTCAAAGGAATCTTCAGGTATCGAGAGTAAATCGTCAGGGACCATGGGGAATAACAGAACTCTTATCAAAGACTATTCTCTGCAACCGTTTACACTATAATTCCAGGAAACACAATGGGTCATTTAATTGCTAGTTCACATGCCTGTGTGATGTGCTGCAGCTTGTTTATGTTGCATTTTTCTGCGGGGTTTCGCCAACAATACTGTTCACTATTCAGTAGTAGTCACCATGTATGTTCCATAAACTTCCACCTACAACATTCCTGTTGGTTGGAATCTTTGCATTGTTTCATCTAATGGTGGACACCTTGCTTAAAGAATGAGAATTTTATATCCCTTAAAAAAATAAGAATATGTTGCAAAAATGTCTTAATACTTCAACACATATTCAATGATTAGGGTGACCATGTTAATAAGCTACAAGTAAAGTTCATGAGAGCTTTCCTTTAACTTGCATGGCCAATTGCTATGAAATTGCTCAGGAACAATTCTGGAGACCTCTAGACCTTACTTTGGTCAGCAGGTGGTGCTGCTTTTTCCTTTTTCTTTTCTTCGTTTTTTTTATTACAAATTTTTATGCAGTTTTTAGTGCAGCTGACTTGCCAGTCAGCTGAGCTTTGAGGAGGGTCAGTTGTCCATCGACAATTCACATTTTTGACGTCTTCTCCAAAACCGGTAGCTAGATCCTCTTCAAACTTGGTGGGGATCTACCATGTTTGAGTGTCTAACAAGTTTGAACAAATCAATTTATGAATTTTGATTTGCTTTCGTGTGTTTTTGCTATTTTTCGACGACTTCTCCAGAACTGTCGCTCCAATTAAGCTGACACTTGGTGGATATGTTCCTTGAGAAAAGGTCAAACAAATTGTTCACTAGGTGGCATTGTTATGGATTCCTGATTTTAATGATTTTTTCAATTTGGGTACTTGTCGGTATGTGCACCTTTCGGATTTACTACTATATGTAAGTCAGCATGGTCAATGGGCATTCTAATGCTAGTTAACATTTTTGACTTCTTATCTGAAACCGTCTTCCAGATTCACGTTAAATTTGGTGGCAATCTAACTTGGGTGGGTCTTTGCTAGATTTTTCAAATGGTCGTGCCCAGTGATTTTTGGATTTTGTATTGATATATTTTTTTTTTTTTTTTAAATCTTCAAAAATCTTCTCCAAAACGGCTCACCCAATTACTTTGATATTGCACAGGAACCTGGGTAAATACAGCTAACCTATTGATTACTATGTAGGTCAGTGGGCATTCTAATGCTCAATATCATGGATCTTCTCCACCAAGTGGGTACTGTTCTTTTTAAAGTTCTCTTTAACTGGTCGTCAAATTTCTCATGCTTCAGTTACATTTATGTTTTCAATGAATTTTTCCTTAGACAAATCTTAGAAATACTTCTAAATGCCATATGCACTCAGCTAAAGGTCAATATTTATGGGCCTATTCAGTTGAAACCTTGATTTTGTGAACAAGCTTAGGTCAGCTGAGCACAGGTTGTTCACACAGCCCTCTTGGTTTTTGCTTTGTTGGGTTTTCTCGAAACATGTGACAGTACACTGTGTGTCGTTCTCTTCAATGGTGGGAATGTACCTGGACTTGATCACCTCCAAATTTATGGCCTGGTGGCATCGTCATTTTCTGGTTTTTAACCTCTTTGACCCCAGGCTTAAAATGAAAAATAGTGACAGTATGCCATTATACATGCCATAAAGCAGTTAAAGAGGTTAACAAATTATCAAAATTAAGAAAGATCAGTAAGGGTATATGAACATGTGGACACAAAAAAAAAGAATAAAAAAAAATGAACATGTTAACATTGTTATTGTAAAATAGGGATAGCCACAGATCTGACAAATTGACTTACATATCAGAAATGTTGGATATAAGGGACATTGTTGTTGTTGTCATTATTATTATTATTGTTATTATTATTATTATTATTATTATTATTATTATTATTATTATTATTATTATTGTCTCACCAGCATAAGCTGTTGGCGAGAATAGGCAGTCACTTTCTGGATGTCCGTCCGTCCATCAACCAAAAACTTCAGAGTGGCTTGAATTTCGCTGGTGAGATATTCATGCCCCTGCATGACTCTGGTTATTATTATTATTATTATTATTATTATTATTATTATTATTATTATTATTATTATTTATTATTATAACACTAATAGGATAGCACCTCACAGGTACATGTATGTTTTGATGTTGTTAACTTTGACATTGAGTGACCTTTAAACGTCATCTGAGATACTGGCTCATACTTGGTCATGGATTTTGTGAGTATCTCTTTTTATTCAAGAAATTCACTCTTGAACTGTGTGAAAGAAGACAGAAACTGCAACCAGTGTAACTGTGATGATGGTCTTAAACAAAGGTAACCTTGATATCATTCTTAAAATCACAGCGCCACTTCAGTCTGTAAATACAAGGTCAGCTGAGCCCAGGACTGTCACAGTTCTTTTGGTTTTGTTGTTTGTTTTGTTTTGTTTTTTTAATCTAGGTTATGATTACATATTATATATATTTTTAAGCTTTCAAATGATTTTTCTGCAAATCTGTAAACCACACACATAATACTCAGTGTGATATTAGACATATGTACTGGCCTAGTTAACATTATGTATCCGTGGGTTGACAGCAAAGGTACATGTGGTTGGTCAGACTGTTCAGCTTTACGTCCTGCAAGCCTATATGTATTACATTTCCTTTTACATTTTCAAAGTGGTCATTCTGGATGGAATTTCACTCATTCACTTGCTCTAGACAGGAATGAAATCCTTTCAGCTGTACATAAATGTAGTTGCTGAAAGAAGAGTACACATGTTGTCTGTAGTGGTGATTATGGTCACACAGTTCTTCTTGTTGGCATACAGTTCACAACTGGACTAAAACAGGGGAGCAAGGTAAATAGCTATACTGCCATAAGTTTTGCATGTTTTATTGACTTTGTAAGCTTTTTGAAATATTGAAATACACAGGATATGGCCACTAGAAAGCACTGCTTGTGTGAAATCAGTTGCTTGAGGATGAACTGAATCAGGAGGACAGATAAAAGTAAAAGGGTTGAAATAAAGTATCAACAAAGAACTTTAAGTAAGCATTTTCAGCTCAGTTGACTTGTAGGATGTTCCGTCATCTGGCGTCGTTGTCCATCCATCCACAAATCACATTTTCAATTTCTGTAAAAAACATCAGCCAGATCTACTTCAAACTTGGTAACAATGCACCATAGGTGGATCAGGTTTGTTTTAATGGTCATGCTCTGTGATTTTGGATTTTTTTTATAAATTCTTTTCTTCCTTGTTTAAGTAAATCATAACAAAAATCTTCTCTAAAACTGCCAGGCAAACTGCTTCAAAATTGCATAGGGACACTTCTAGGGACCTCTAGACTTGTTCAATCTGTTTTGTTTTTGTTTTGTTTTTGTTTTTTCTGTACTTTGAATTTTTATGTTTGAAGCTTTTGTGGCTTCTCCAAAACCATCACTTAGATTGGTCTGAAATGACCCTTTGGGTTCTCTCAAGTAGGAACAAATGGTCATGCTCCTGTGATTTTTGGATTTTCTATGAATTTTTGTGTGTTGAAAGTAATTTGACCTCTTCAAAAGTGCCTCTCGGATTCTTCTGAAAGCTGATGGAAATTTAGCCTGTGGGAAGTTAAACTGAGTTGTTCATGAGGTGGTGATATGCAGGATCTCTGATCTTTAACAAAATTTTCAAGATGAGAACTTGTTGGTTGATGCATGAATAAATTATTTGAGATCATGCATTACCATGCAAGAATGTGAGGCTGCAAGGTAATTCACCATTTGGACTTTTCCAAAACTGTTAGGCAGATTCACTTCAAACGTCTTGGGGTAGTACCTTGGATGGGTAAACAACCATGTTTCAGTGATTTTTGCAGTGATGTTGCAGAAAATGGTATTCTTGTAATGGTCATAACATTTGAATTTATAAAAGAGTCTATGTCTGAGATATGGTGTCATGGTGGTGCCAGTAGTGGTAATTATTGGAGCTAACATCATGGGTATCAAAAACACACGAAATTCATTATTGTGATTACACCAAAAATACATTTGACCAATGGTCAAATTTTATGAATTATTTGGTGACTGTGACCCATTTTCAAGGTACTCAAGGACAAAGGACACTTAATTTGGTATTTTAAGGAAGAATAAGGCTATCTAGAATAGATGATTTGCTGCATAGCAAATCAGTATGCGTGTCTTCAAAGCTTATTGGTATGAAAATATACAATTGGTATTTCAGTGCTGCAGTGTATTATTAGTATGACAGTGTACAGTGGGCACTTCAGTGCTTAGATATGATCAGTATGGCAATGTTACGTCAGTGTACAATGGGAATTTCAGTGCTACAGTACATGTAACTATCATGTTTTTAATGACTGAGTCAACCTTCAGACTCGATTGCATTCTTAATTTCTCTCACCAGGTGTCATCACCTATCAGAGAGCTAAACAAATCTGCCAAGTGTGCATACATTTGAAGATAATCGAGATTTCAAATTTCAAATGCCCTTAATTCGCATAATTTAAATTTGTGCAGCCTGTGTTACCAATTCATCAGATGCGTACTAGTCCATACCATAGGAGTAGAAGTTGGAATGGCATCTCTATCTATTATAGTTTTGAAGTTATTCAAGATTTAAAATTTCCAATGGTGGTACTTAGCATAAATTAAATTTCTACAGCTTTTGTTTTTGATTATTAGGTGAGCAATGGTCTACAACCCACTAGTAAAAGTTGGAGTGACATCTCTATCTATTATAGTTTTGAAGATATTCAAGATTGAATATTTTGAATACTGTTAATTAGCATGATTTAAATTGTTACAGCTTTTGTCTTAGATTCATGACATCTGAAATGGTCAATAACCCCCTAATAGAAATTGAAATTGTATTTGTGTCTTTTTGCCCAGAACCACTTCCTTGTAGTCATTACCCTATTCCACAGTCCAAACTCTTTACTCTCCATAATCTGACCTGTCCCGGTCAAACCTATATACATATGGAAGTACTATTGTCCATATTGCACAACTTCCTCTTGTAAAATTTGATAACATCTCCATAATAGTTGTGAAGATATTAAAGATTTAAAAATGCCGCTAATTGGCTAATTTAAATTGCTATACAACTTTTGTTTTTAATTCATTAGGTGCGCAATGGTGAACAGCACCTCTAGTAGAAGCTAGAATAACATCTCTATGTATTCCAGTTTTGAAGATAATCTAGTTGGAAAATTTATAATACTGCTAATTAACATGATTTAAATTGTTACAACTTTTGTTTTAGATTCATTACATGCACAATGGTCAATGACCCCCCAGTAGAAGTTGAAATAAAATCTGTATCTACAAAAGATTTGAAGATATTCAAGATTTAAAATCTCAAGTGCTGCTAGTTAGCATAGTTTAAATTGCTATGCAGCTTTTGTTTTTTATATTCATTAGGTGCACAATGGTCAGCAACCCTCTAGTAGAAGTTGTAATGATATCTCTATGTATTCTAGTTTTGAAGATATTCAAGATTTAAAATTTCAAATGGACATGATTTGCATAATTTTAAATATTTTCATTCCTCTGCATAAAAATGCAAAGCTCCTTGTACTGAGGCATTAGTACTATTAGTACCAAACTAATGTGTTTTTGTTTTTTAATAATAAAAGGAGCAAAAAGGTTTTGGACAGGCAAATGGTCCTCCCACCTCTTTCTTAAGATGCTCTGTGACCAATTTTAATCCAGGTCTTGGGGTGGTGTCTCAAAAGAGAGAGTTCTGTACCCTCAGGCCGAAAGGTTTTATCTAGCAAGATACATGTGAATGTGCTCAAATGTCTTTTGCTTTTGTACTTTTTTATTGCAATGGTTTTGCTTGTCCTCTGTGAGTAGTATATGGTATAAAACAAACATGCTGTATGTCTATTTTGTCACATACCTAGCACTTCTTCCTTTGGATTTACCCTTTTTACGTATCATGGATATTGTGGGTATATTTTTTCAGTTTTCTTTGTAAACAGTCAAGAATATATATTATCATATAAAAGTCTGCCTGTATTGCATGTCAATTATGATGTAAAGCTGAAATGGGGAAAGTTCCTGTGATGATTGTGATGTCATGACTTCATTTACATAACAAGCGTAGCAGTAAATGGCAAGTCAGCTGAGGTTTTAGTGTGGTCCATTGTCTGTCTGCCTGGCCACAATTCACAGTTTTGACTGCTCCAAAATCATCAGTCATATTTGCTTGAAACTTGGTGGGGATGTAGTTTGTTCAAATCATCATGGTCCAGTCATTTTGGGGCTGGTTATGACTTTTTGGTTCATTTTTATGCAAAATTTTAAAAAATCTTCTCAGAAGCTGCACAGCCAGTTGCATGGCATAGAAAGAGTTCAGGGGAGATGGCTGTCACTGATCCTGCAGGCCCCAAATTGCTTTAATGGAGATCCCTATGACTGGGTCCAAATTGAGGTACAGTAAAACCTCCCGATACCGAAACCCTCGGGACCGAAAAAAGTGTTTAGTATAGTGAGGTGTTTGGTATAGGGAGGTTTGCTTACATTGGAAGTACATTTATATATATATGGGACCGAAAAATAGTGTTCAGTACAGAGAGGTGTTCAGTATACGGAGGTGTTCGGTTAGAGAGGTTTTACTGTACAATGCTTGTTACATACTGGTGTTTTGTACTATGTATGAAACAGTATCTGAGATGTTGATGTGAGAACAGTAGGGCCTGTATTTTTCCGTTTCAAAAATCTAGAAATTCCGTTTTACCAGCCAGAAATTTCCAAATTCCGTTTCAGTAGTTCTCTTTGCATATGAAACACATTAAGGCAAAACAGCATATTCCGTTTCCGATGTGACAAAAATTCATTATTCCATTCTGTTTGCGTTAAAAACGGAAAAATACAGGCCCTAGAACAGTACTTGAAAAGAGAAAAAACATGCATTTTGTTGGCTGTGTATGCTCCGCCTTGCAGCAGTGAAATTCTAACAGAAGGGGAGTATACCTGAAATATAAATTTGGTCTATGTGTTAGAGCTCTGGTGAAAATTGACTTAACTTTTTTGTATTTGTTGAA
Source organism: Hermodice carunculata (assembly GCA_964020975.1). NCBI lineage: Eukaryota > Metazoa > Annelida > Polychaeta > Eunicida > Amphinomidae > Hermodice > Hermodice carunculata. Next base: position 46,318 of record CAXHWN010002651.1, on the reverse strand, counting down.
ATTGACTGCTCTGCATCAGGTACATTTTTATAGTTTGATGATCATACAGTGCAGTGTTTCTGTTAGGAATTTTTCAGGGGGTCACCAAAAGGGAAATTCAGGGGAAAAGACTGTATTTTCACCAATTTTACATGTAAATAAACAAGACTTGTGGCCCGTTAGAATTTTCTCAAAGGGTATTTCAGGTTTTGAAAGGGTAATGTACCCCCATTTGGGGGTTAATGGAAACATTGCAGTGAGTCTCAAACCAAGTGGTATGTTTGAAGTCATGACTATTACATGAGACTGTGTTTCTAGGGTGGTATATTGTTTAAAACAAACACTTAATGTTTATGTTTAGGAGAATCAGAAGAATCTCAACGACATTTTGCAGAGACGATACAAAATACACTGGGGAGCTTGTCACAAAATATACAAAACATGCAGGTATGAATATGAGTGCAAACATTATTTGTACCACAAGTTAGTGGTTAAGTGCCTATAATGTAATGATCACTCGTAGGTACATGTATATGTAATAATGGGGAGGTCAAGTGTAATGTATATTAGGATATTATGGTGAATTATGTCTCGAACCAAAGTACATTCCTATTAAAAATATACATCTTAGGAAGGGTTTCTGCAGTAATGCAGCCTCTCTCTCTCTCTCTCTCTCTCTCTCTCTCTCTCTCTCTCTCTCTCTCTCTCTCTCTCTCTCTCTCTCTCTCTCTCTCTCTCTCTCTCTCTCTCTCTCTCTCTCTCTCTCTCTCTCTCTCTCTCTCTCTCTCTCTCTCTCTCTCTCTCTCTCTCTCTCTCTCTCTCTCTCTCTCTCTCTCTCTCTCTCTCTCTCTCTCTCTCTCTCTCTGAGAATAATAAAAGAAATAACATTTATAGCTGAGTTATGTTAATGTGGTGCTTTGCATGTGCAATTCCTTACAGAAGTCAGCAGCAAAAAAAAAAAAAGGAAGAACCCCCCCCCCCCCCCGAGTTTTTAAGCTTTTCCTGTTAGAAAATAAAGTTTTGAAGCTTTTCTGTAATTTACTCATTGACTTTGTGATAAAAGTGAAGAAATTATGTTGTGTAATATTTTTCAGGGGGAAATGTCAGAAGAGGATCTAGCCCGGGCCATGGCTGGCTTGGGCCTTGATGGTCAGGGAGCTCTGGGGGAGGCAGGCATGGACTTTTTCCCCATGATGCAGGGAGTCATGAGGGGGCTTCTGTCAAAAGAGGTCCTTTACCCATCTCTAAAAGAAATTATCAGCAAGGTGATACATGCTGTACTTTGAACGAGGGAGCAGTCATTATTTGATCATTTTACACACAAAAAAAAGAAGTGCTGATCAGGAAAAGAAATAAAGAAACGTAATTTTATGTGGATTGTGCCAACATAGTCAAAGATAATTTTACAGTATGTGTTTACGTTCTCCATTTTCCAGGTGGACAGGTGTGGTTTGAGGAAAGAAAGCCTAGTGATGAGTTGGTGAAAGTGAAACCCAAAAGAAGATCATGGCCAAAATAGAATGTAAAATGAAAAGAATTAACACCTAAAACAAAGAGAAAGCTAATTGTAAAATTATTAACTGATGAAAGGATTTCAAGATTAGCAAAGTAAATATTACAGACACAAAACCTAAGGGAGCTAGATAAGAATTGGCCATGACAATACAATATAGATTAAACTATGATCTTCCCTTACCGTCTGATACTATTAATAGCTGTATGATTAATATTGTTTCTTTTGCAGTATCCAAAGTGGCTAGAAGAGAATAAGGACAAGTTAGACAAAGAGCAAATAGACAATTATACAAAACAGAGAGAATTAATGGAGAGGATATGTAGTGAGTTTGATGCAGAGAGACCTGATGAAGATGATGATGTAAAGAAACAGAGATTTGAGACAGTTTTAGATCTCATGCAAAAGGTAAATTTTTACATTTTTATCCTGGATATCATTTTAGAGAAAGAATTGATATCAAACACTGATCTGCTTTAACTAGAACCCTTTCCTTTTGAAAGCAGTCAAACTGGTTTAGGGTCAAATGCTTCGTTTTTATTATAAGGGTCTGCCCCACAGGGGGGATCGTTTCTGTTTTCGGGTTGCCCGTCCATCCCTCAGTCCCTCCGGTTGTGCACATTCTCGTTACCACAATATTTTCAGAATGCTTCCATGTATTTTGCTCAAATGTGGCAATATTTATACCTTATTTGGTAAGATGAACTGGTTAGATTTTAGTGTCACCATGACGTAATTTAAGCAAATGACAGCCTGATTACCTGCTCTTTAGGGTTCATTACTTCAATATCTTAAGAATGCTCCAATGTATTTTGCTCAAATTTGGCAGTATGCTTATGTAGCAAGCCAAGATGAACTAATTAGATTTTGGTGTCGCCATGACCTAATTTTGGCAAATGGGGGACTCTTAAGTCAATGCTTGCATTGAAAGTGTGTCTAGTCAGCTTAGTTGACTTGTCAGTAGCTGAGCTTATCTTATGGTCCTTTGTCGTATGTTGTCTGTCGGCAAAAATTGACTTCTTCTCAAAAACTGTCCACCAGATTCACTTCAAACTTGATGACAATGTACCTTGGTGGCTCTCTAGCAGATTTGTTCAAACAGTCATGCTGCATTGATATTTTGAATTTTTATGAATTTTTAGCTCAGCTGATAATTCAGCTGAGCTTTTAGGAGGGTCAGGCATCCCTCATCCATCTGTCGTCCATCGTCCATCCACAATTCACATTTTTGACTCCTTCTCCAAAAGCACTGGCCAGATCTGCTTCAAAATTAGTGGGGATGTGCCTTGGGTGGGTCTCTACCAAGTATGTTTAAATGGTCATGGTCCAGGGATTTTTGGATTTTAAATGAATTTTTTTTGTTTATTTGTCGGGGAAATTTAAAAAAATCAACTCCGAAACCGCTTGGCCAATTACTTTGAAATTGTATAGGGACACTTCTGGGGACCCCCAGACTTTAAGTTGTTCAACAGGTGGCGCTGTGATTTTTTTATGAATCTTTGTGTGTTTTTGCTATTTTTGACTTCTTCGCCAAAACCATCTCTCAGATTGTGCTGAAACTTGAATTGGTGGATATGTTCCTTGTGGAAGGGTCACACAACTTTGTTCACCAGGTGACGTTGCCGTGTATCCCTGATTTTTAACGAATTTTTCAATTTGGGTACTTGTTGGTCAATGCATACATTCTTATTGTTTACAATATATGAGTCAATGGGAATTGCAATGGTACTTTACATTTCAACCTCATCTAAAAACCGTTAGCCACATTCACTTCAAACTGAGTGGGAATGTGTCTTGGGTAGGTCCCTACCAAGTTTTTTTAAATGGTCATGGTCCAGTTTTTTTGGTTATTTTTAGGAAATTTTTGTTGTTGATTTTACATGCCTATTGATTACCATGCAAGTCAATGTGGATTGCAAAGTCACTAGGGTTTGCAATGCTCATTGACAATTTTTGAATTCTTCTGCAAAACCATTAGCTAGATTCACTTCAAACTTTGTTGGGATGTTCCTTGGATAGGTATCTACCAAGTTTGTTCAAATGGTCACAGTCCGATGATTTTTGGATTTTTTATCTTTTTTGTTTTGTTTTTTTTTTTGTTCATTTGCCAAATCTTCAAAAGTCTGTATCCTTGTATATACTGAGCCAATTGCTTCAAAATTGCATAGGGACACTTCTCGGTCTTATTTCGAAGGTCACAGGGCGAGGTGCATGAAATTCACTGTTTATATGATAACTTGAGAACTATTAAGGGTAGGACATTCATATTGCGCATGCTAGTTTTCCTTAATGAGGGCCAGACTTAGTAGATGAGTGACCGTGACCTCATTCCCAAAGTCATAGGGCCACTTACTCAAATTTTACTGTTCACCTGACAAGTTGAGGGCTATTTGAACTTGGACCTTGATGTTGAACATGATGGTTGTTCTGAGGAAAGGCCAGACTTAGACAGTACATGGGTGACCTTAACCTCATTCCCGAGGTCACTGGGACCCAGACACTTACGTGAATTTTACTTTTCACATTGTTACTTGAGAACTGTGGAAGACTTTGATGTTGAACTCGTTGGTGGTCCTCTATTTAGGAAAGATTGAGACTGTATATCTGTGACCTTGACCTCATTTCCAAGGTCACAAGGCCACTAATATGAATTTTACTGGTCGCGTGATAACATGAGACCCATTTGTACTGTGACTTTGATCTGGCACATGGGGATGGCCCTCTATGAAAGTTAGATTCAGAATAGGTCAGTGACCTTGACCTCATTCCCAAGGTCATAGGGCGACTTAGCTGAGCACATGACTGTCACAGTCCTCTTGTTTTGGTTCTTTTTAGAGGCAAATCTTCGTGTCCAAAACTGCTTACCCCATTGCTTTGATATCACACAGGAACACTCCTGGGGGTTCCTAGTTCTTAATTTGTTCAGCAGGTGGTGCTGCAATTTTTGTCTTATTTTTTATGATTTTTTTTGTGTGTTTTTGCTATTTTTGACTACTTCTGCAGAACCATCACTCAGATTTAAGCTGAAAGTTTGTAGACATGCTCCTTGAGGAAGGGTCAAACAAAGTTGTTCACTAGGTAGCAATGCTGTGGATTCCTGTTTTTTAACGATTTTTTCAATTCGGGCACTTATCGGTAAATCCACCTTATGTATTGATTACTATGCAAGTCAATGAGCATTGTAATGCTAATTCACATTTTCGACTTCTCCAAAATCCTCATCCAGATTGTTTTCAAACTTGGTAGTAATGTACCTTGGGTGGGTCTCTACCAGATTTATTTAAATGAAAACACTCCATTCATTTTTGGATTTTTTAAAAATTTCTTTGTTCCTTTTTAGAGTGATTCCTTAAAAATCACAAGGGTATATATACATGTCAGCTGAGCACAGGGATGTCACAGTCTTGTTTTTTTTTATTTACTAGCTAATTTCTACAGTAATGAAAATCAATTTACATGAAAATTGTAGATGAGATCTTTCAAGATAATTTATTTCTGGTAAACAGCTTTTGTTGCATTGGGTTCAGTGCTGAGGGCCAGTGCACTCTGAGGAAAAGTGTTGATTCAGTCTTAATTCTATGGGGAACAGGTCAATCCTTTGAGTTAATCACATTACGGTGGCACGAGCAAAGCCCATTGCTTCACAGAGTGTTGTCTTCAGCTGATCCCACTGCCAAGAGTGTAATTTTCTGACCAATAAAACTTGTTGGTATGGAGCTGTAGATTTTTTATATATATATATATATATATATATATATATATATATATATATAGATAAGGGACAGTGATACCTATGTGCAATTGGCGTGAAACATTTCTGTACTTTAGTTCAGCTCAGCTTTGATCATGTCAGCTTAGATCATATTATAGCTGAAGAGGAACCTAAGACCGGCTCAGTTCAGTTCAACTTGGGACTTCTATTTGAGTGAATATTTCTAGGTCAGCGTAGCATAACGCTGTTTACACTGCCTTCTTGTTGTGAACATTTATGATATTCTTCCCAAGACTGTTTTTGATGCAAGATTTGACATTTGTATGCTGTGTAAATGGTACCTGTGGATGAAAAAATATAGTTATAACCATCTAGTTCACCACCTGATGTTAAAAATTTCACAAAAATTTCAACGGGACAATCAGGTTCGGATATCTGACTGTTGCGCCAAATTGTTGTACTGCACCTCTTGAGAGAAGGGCCCGATAGAAGCTTGGTTCCTTTTACCACATAAATTAACAGGCATTGGCAGCGAGTGGAAATAAGTTGCACTATTGTGCATTGAATGAATGCTTTTGTTTGATATTTGATTAAGGTGTTTCATACAACTCTTTCTTGCTGCTTCAGATGCAGGAATATGGACAACCCCCTTCAGAAATAGTCAAAGATATGGTAAGCGTCAGCTGCTTCTTATTTTGTATAACCAGATGATTTTACTTTCGAACCATTAAGTCCACGTGTTAACACTAAATGCTGGTTTATCGTCAATGTTTAAATAAGTGCTGATTGGCTAAACTGTTGTTGAAGAGGCACTCAAGTGAGATTCACTGAATCCAGGCTTATGAAAAGCCACCAGGCTCCAGTATAAATATTCAGCGTTAACCCTAGTGCTGCGGGGCCCGTGTTTATATGGTCCAAAATGCAGATTAAAACAATTCAGCAGCACTAGGGTTAAAATAACTTCTTGATTAGGATTAACTGATTAACTGTTCCTGGCCAAAATGTCTATAACAGTCTAGGGTAAAAATCTGGTGATTTGATGAAAAAAAGTCTGTTTGTAGTATGTTAAAATGTTGTACATGAGAGCGTGATTAAATTTCTGGCAAAATTTTGTACCTTTTTCTAGAAACCATTTTTTTGTATTTCCAGGAAAAAAGTTTTGTTTTAACCCTTTGCAAATGCACCCAATATGTGCCAAGGAAACCAGTTGACTTGGTCATATACTTACCAGAAAGGGTTAAGTTTCCGGCTCTCCTGGGATAAGATATTTGACCCACTTAAGTTTTCATCAGACTGTTCAAGTTTCAGTATTGAGAAACAAATAACATGTTTATAAAAAAAACAAAACACCCCCCCCCCCCCCAAAAAAAAACAAAAACGGAATAACAGCAGTGAATAGTCCATATATTTTACATCAAAGTAATTCCTTTGTTACTGTTTGTTGGATAACTTTACTTTTTCCCCCCTAAAACTAAAAGTGTGTGTTTTGTGTTTTGTAGGCACCTGGTTTAGAGTTTGATGAACAAGGCAATCCCAAGCTGCCCGGAAGCTCAGAGCAATGTTCCATCATGTGACACTAGTTATGAAAATTAATTAGCAACTTTAATGATGTTAGTGACATTGTTTGTACAGCATTGGTAATTAAAACAATTTCTGAGAAGCTTTGTAAGCTGCTGTGTATTGTTGATATACAGTTGTTCATTTGCATATGTTAATGAATTTACCCAAATGGTGGAGGCCAAAGAGTGCTATATTGTAGGCGTATGGAGGAGTGTGGAAGAAGGAACAGGTCTCCAAATTTTCGACACATTAAAAAAATCATAATGAGGGTAGTAGCAGGTTAGGGCTGAGCTGGTGTAACTATGCGCATATGACATCATACACAGTGACTCGGGTACCCAATAGTATTATGAGAAATAACTCGATTACCATGGTAACTGAACAGTATGAGGTGTAAATGCTGTGCATGTACATTGTATACTAAAAATGGCTTGTATTTTGAAAACCTTTCAGTTGGTCGGTGTTCTCTTCTGTGTATTGCAACAGGTGTTAAGGTGGCTGTGGGAACCAGCAGCAGTCCCGATACCATCCAAAGTGATGTAATATGGTATCACTAAGGTGTTATGATGTGGATGGTAGAAAAAATATGCTTCATTTAAACACATTTGGAACCGTTTTATGAACAGCAAGTAATCTAGATTTTGTCGGATGAATCTTGCTCTTTTTCTTTGATAAAAGCAAGGAACTGTTATGAAATAAGTGGCAATGACATGAATGTTCAACACAGGGATAAGGTTTTCTATTTTAGCATAAAAGTATTTCTTCTTGTGACTTCAGGGGCTCAGAAAATTAAGTTTTAATTATCAACTACACATAGGTAATTTTGGCTCTTTAAAATTACACTAATTTAAATATATAAGATGTAAACAAAATTTCTGCGACACACCCCTGCATTTGAGTGTGAAATTTCATTTTTGACAGATTTCCCCTTTTTCCATATGTTTATTGAAATGTTATCCCCCCCACATAACCCACTGTCAGGCTCTGACAAAATTGCTGTAAATGGGTTTAGATGTTGCATTTTTTTCTTTTTCCCCTCAATCCACTTTAACGTAATGATACTAAAGAAGTGTAGGTAAGTGGGTATAAAGGTGAAAGTAAAAACCATGTAAATGTAAACATGCATGGTACCCTAAGCATGGTAGGTCCTCACCCTTCCCCCCTCTCCCCCCACGCCCCTTTAAGTACTTCAACTTCCGTGTTGCAATACTTCATAACTTCTTAAAAATTGAAGAGTTCTGCTTCTGCTTTATGGCAACCCTGGTCGAAGTGAGTAAGAAGAGATTAATGTTCTGACAGTCGTTGGGATTATTGTGTACCTACTCAAATGGAAACGGTGAACCACGTACATGTACAGGAATCACTCCTTTGAGAGACCACCCCAGTGCCATCTACTAAGTGATCAAATAAAGCAGGTGGTCTCCCAAAGGAGGTTCAACTCTTGCACCGTCTGCCCAGCAACTAACCATTGCTTTGAATTTCCACCGATCATTTAGATTCAAACATGAGTGATGAACACTTATTAGATCCCATTCCTTCCTACAGCCATGTGTATCCTGTGTATTGTAAACCTATTTTGAATTTGTAAGCTGGTTTTCATACATTATCTTAGCAATCTTGTGCAAAATAGGTGGGTATTGCTTGCATGAAATGGGGAATTTCCGGATGGATTAGTGATCATCCGGGGTCATACTGGATGGTCACGGGTCACCTTCTACAGATGGTCTCCCGAAAAAAGGTAAATTATCATTGTAAGGCGCTTTTGCACAGTGAAAATGGTCTCAAGATTGCAGGTGGTCTCCTTAAAGAGGGGACTTCCAAAAGAGGGACAATTGGACATAGTATAAAGTGCAGCAATGGGAGGGACCCGTACAGTATTTTTGTGTCTAGTCATGTACAGCATTTGATTTGCATAGCTTTGTTTAACCATTCCTTTATAATGCAGAAAATATGGTATCATTATAAATTTTTTCCATGGTAAAAATGTTCCCATTTTCATGCCTCCACCACTTGGGGGCGGCATATAGATTTGACTCTGTCTATTCATTTGTTCATCTGTCCTGCATTCAACATGCGACTTGTGTTGTGCATATTGCGAAAACTGTGACGTACAGTAATGGTGCTTTACAAGATATTCAGTATATATGGGGGTTTTGTTTCTGCTCTGTCAGTGTGTCCGTCCGGCACCCTTAATTGACTGGAAATGACCAATGTCCGACCCACATCCAATATGAAACGTGTCATGAATACCTCCAAAAGTACATGTATGTGACCTACAGTCATGAAACTACAGGATTCTTAAACAGTTTATGGAGATGTGCACCCAGAGTTTTGTTTGTCTGTGTGATATCTGTGATTTACTGAAAATGACTTGTCCGTTCCATGTCCAACATTAAAATTGTGTCGTGCATACCTCCAAAAGTATTCAATCTACAGTCATGAAACTGTAGTGGGTTCCTGATAAGTGTATGAAGATGTGCACCTGTGGTTTTTGTCTCACCAGCATAAGCTGTTGGTGAGACTAAGCACTCACTGTCGGACGTCTTTCCATCAACAAAAAAATGTGGAGTGGCATTATTTCACTAACTACAGTGGATAGGGCATTCATAGTTGGGTAAATGATTGATAGTGATGGTCACTACAGATTTGTACCATCACGGTCACACTTCATTGGTTACATCATGCTTGAATGAGCATTGTAGAAAAACTTCGGAGTGGCTTTAATTATGCTGGCGAGACATTCATGCCCTCTTCCCCCCCCCCCCCCCCCCCCCCGCATGGCTCTGGTGTTTGTCTGTGTCTTGATTTAGTGGGAATGACAGTTGTCTGCCCCGTATCCATTTCTCTTTACAATTGGGAAACAGTAAATCACAAAGTGAGAAACAGCATCATCAGTTGAAATAAAAAAAAAGTTTGCATTTGTCTTACCACAAGCACAGAGACCTAGTCGAGGTTAAATTTCAATCAAAAATGACATCTCTAATTGAGTCCATGTGGCCATGTAAACAAAGACAGGTGGGGGAACCTGGGTCCCATGGACTCTTTTCTAGTTTTGTCTGAGGAGGTCTACTTATGAATGTTTTACATGGGAGTTATTTTCGATATACAGTCAGGCCGCCTTTAACCGTCACTTGATAATTCGGCAGGCTTGAAATTCGGCAGCTGTAAACGGATTTCCCCCCTTGATTTACTACATGATAATCCAGCACCCTTGAATTTGGTCACCGGCATGTTAATTGCAGAACAAAAGGGCTTTTTTGAATGTAATTTTCCTCCTTAATCCGTCACTTGATATTCAATGGAGGATATACCTTGCAATAACCTAACTGATTGCCCTGTACCGCAAAATCAATAATCACCTGACGTATTCCAAACAAGTTCTCTGTTGATTAGACGTTTAATTGTTCCAGCCTTAAATGGTTAAATTTCATTGCAATGGCAACCCCAAGAATGATGGCTTTTTTGTATAATTTGCACGTTTCGTTATTAAAATTTCATATGATTGGTAATACATGTATGTGATTATGTTTTTATTTACTCATTGTTAGGTGCAAATTCGGTCTCGTCTCTATATATCCTGGTGAATTATACTGTGATTTGTTAATCTGGCAGCTTTGTTAATCCGGCAAAATGACCAAAAACAGATGGTGCCAGATGAACGCGACCTGACTGTATATATATATATATTATCCAACTTAGGATCAGGTCTGGAAAATAAAAACTTGGGGAAAATTCTATTGTGGGGTCAAATAGGGAAATCAAATGCTAGAGAGTGAAAATTTTGTAGCAAAAACAATGTACATGTATATGTCTGAGTACTGTCAAACAGGAAGAAAATGTGAACCGTTCTTTGGGCCACCTCCACAATGTATTGACCTGTCTATGTTGATCACCAGGTTCTGATGCAAATTTAGTAATACCAGGAACTTAACTTGCACTTGTTTACAAAGGCCACCATCTTCCGGTAGTAACAGTCTTGCTGGTACAAGGTCAGTGATACTGTCACCCAAATAAATGCTCTATTCAACTATTTCAGGGCCACATTTTGGACTGAATCAACAGCTTTCCTCAGCACTCTGGGCACAATGCACCCAATGCATGCTGAGAAAAGCTGTTGACCTGGGATTTTATTGCATGTAACTACAGGCATGCTGGTGCTTGAATGAAAGGTCTTTTTCCAAGGAACATGAATCCAGCACCTGTATTATAATTCAACGCAGTTCATTATAATAAGTTTGACTTAAGTTACAGGTGGTATTGAAAGCATGCGGAGGAAAGCTGTTGACCTGGAATTATATTCCATGTAACTACAGGCATGCTGGTACACGAATGAAAGGTCTTTTTGCAAGGAACATGAATCTAGCATCTGTATTATAATTCAGAACAGTCTGTTGTAAATAGTCAGACTTGAGTCACAGTTGGCACTGATAGTGGTAACTCTTTTGACTGAGTCCTCAGCCTCTATTTGCATGTTTTGGCCACAATGCACTGGAAACTTGCCAAGGAAACCTATTGTCCTGGGCCATTCTCATGACCTCTGACCTCCAATAGTAACTGTAGGCATGTTGGTACTTGAATGGAAGGTCAGGTTACAAAGAATGTGACTCTACTATTATTGCTTCAACTCCAAGCACCTCAACTTTTGTTGACGTTGGAAAGAGTTGAGAACAAGTAAATGTTTTGGGGTGCCATGTATTCGTTGGGGTCGGATGCATGTTGCATAAATCATGTCGACGCCAATGCCATGTTTACTAAGTCTAGTTACTGGCAATCTCATGGTAAAACCATTGTAAAATGCCTTCAATATGTATCGATGAGAGGAATGCAACTTCCTTAAATACCAGGCCCAGTCAGTTTCATGTCCCAAAACATCTTGCGCAGCAATGCACCCAATGCAGACCATTAAAAGCTGTTGACCTGGGGGGGTATTCTCTCTGGAACTATAGGCATACTGGTACTTGAATGAAAAGTCTTTTTACAAGGAACACGAATCTGAGATCCTAATGATAATCCAGACTAGTTTTACTTTAGTAGATTGACTTCAGATGTGATTGCTACTGAAATAATTAAGTTATATCCATTGTCATATTGCGGGGCCATATTTTGAATGCTTTAAGTAGCATAAAAAACTAAAACAAAGGGAAATATTTAAGAATAATGTGGCAGTGTAGCCTTTTGTCTTAATTGTAGGTAAAACTGTGTTTAAATAGTTGAGAAAGTTGGGTTGTGGCATTGGGGAAGCCAAAAGGGGTCTCCAGTGATGTATGTATACATGATAAGTATAAAGGAGTCAGTTTATGTATTTGTATTGATGTTGATGGAGTATGGTGACCTGAAATGGACATGGAAAATGGGCACCCTGCGAGTTAAGAAAAGGGCATATCAGACTGGTGACTTTTGTCCCCAGGTACTGTGCAAACTTCAGCAGTCACTACATGCATGCAGAACATGTGACAGTTCAGATATATCAAGTGAGATGAACTTGGGTTTTTAATATTTACATGTCATATCTGCATCAAAATGGTAGATGGTGCCCTGTTCATGCTCAAATATAATTTCTGGCATACCAGGTGGTAGTTCTTTTGCAATTATTATGTCTGCATATCTCTCTTCTCATCACAGCGTGGGGAATAACTGTAGCCAAATGTTAAGATTACATTTCCTATTGGTTTATTTCACAAAGTAGCAGGAAGTACTTTCTTATGCAATTTCAGTTAGGTCATCAGAATGGGCCAGGTCATCAGAATGGGCCAGGTGATCCTGGTACCTGGGTCAAAGGAAACACTGTATGGTGATGAAGGGAGTCCGCATTATTCGTCAATAAATGAAATACTATATTCATCTTAATAAGCACACCCCCTCATTTTTTTTCAAAGAAACAACTGCCAAAATATCCCATAGTTTTCAAACGAGTGGTTGAATTTATTATTTCACTTAGGATCTACATTTTGTTCAGCTTTTGTGGATGATTTTTTTATAGCACACTGTGTGCTTATAAGATGAATACGTTACTTTTTGCTATTAAATTTTGATACCATATTTATATTTATTGTTTTTATTTTGTATTTGAAAGTCATGGTCTGTTTTTAGTTAATGTGGTATAGAAACTTGGAACTGTATTTGTTGGTGCACAAATCTACAGCTCTGTGATGAGGTTGAAGCAGCATAGACCACATGTAGGAAAATATCACCACAAAGATGGCCGTTTCAAAACCGGAAAAGTTACCAAACTGGCAGTGTACCTTTGTGATTCCTCTCATTTTAAGGTATGTGAGGAACAAAATCTGGCATTAGGAAGCTGTGATGGATACAATTTGTAGCAAAGAGTTGTTGGATTTACCTAGGCTTGCCAAGCTCACCCATGCTAGATGCTATTTATCTTTGAACAACATAATTCTGATTATAAAATACCAATTCATTGAAGGAATGTAAATTAATACAGATTGCTGCAAAATATAGTGAGAATTCATTATAACGACACTCCGATATCCAACATATTCATGTAACGATACAGGCTTTGAAGTACTTAAAGTTAGCTCCCTTAATTATGTGACTCATTTATCTGACATATATAGATGTCTGACACATTTTGGAGGGAATAAATGGTGTCATTATAATGAGGTTTCACTGTAGTATAATCTGAATTGCCATTCATTGGCAGTTTTGAAGGCTGAACAGAACAGAAGTAAATTGTAGTGCATGTGCATGGTATAAATTTTGTAGAATTTAGTCTCAACACCATGCTTCTTCCAATAAGGCCCGTAGAATTGAGTAGAGTACATTTTATATTGCATAGATGGTGTATGCCTGTGTGAATACCAGTATAGGATGTTCAGAAACATTTTGTCATTGATGTAAAAGCAATTATACATAAGTCTTCATAATGTATGATACACTTTGAAAAGAGGCACATTGTATTAACATTTTTAATAAGAGATTACAGATGATCATATAGTGTGATATGTTTAATGGAGAACAGGTCAAGTATGTTTTGTATGGAGTGTATGATAAATTGTTATACATTAGATTGTTTGAATCATTGGTAATTTGACATACAGTGGTACCTCTCTTGAGAGACCCCTCTAACGAGAGACTGCACATCTTTTTAAGACTGCACTCTCAGAACATTGCTGTATCTTTTCCACATTCCTCTAATGAAAGACCACCTGTTTCGAGAGACAGCATTTTGACCCGCTGTAGGGGTGGTCTCTGAAAAGAGGTACCACTGTACATGTATATTGACATATTATTGAATGGTGAGTGTCTGGCCCGTGGAAAATGTAACTTGTGAATAACACTGCTGTAATCACAAACAAATGTTCTCAGTTTGTGGGATCAAGGGCCATATGTAAGTAATTTGACTGTGATTGGGGAAACTATGATGATCCCACTCTTGAAAGACTCTCCGGGGGGTGGGTGGTGGGTGGGTGGATTGGTGAAATTTGCTGAATAATGCTCAGGATGCATGTATTTGTACACTCGTCAGAATGACCATTTGTTTTGAGAAACCACAACTTGGTAATCTGGAGGGTGTTGTCCCAGTAAAGTATGTTTTATGACCTGAAAATAGGCCAAATATGAATGCTGTCATGTGAATGGGTTCTGCAACGTTAAGTAATTAAAGCAAAGGATTTCGGGGACAGACGGTAAGTAAATAAACACCCCTGGAGAGGCATGATTTTTAGGGTCTAGACAGAAGTGGGAAGTGCGAGTGATTTAGTGTGTGGGGAGGCAGAATGTTAGTGGCAAAGTTGTGAAATAAAATGAATATCAAAAGATGTCAAGCTTCTGCTGGTTCAGTTGATCTGTTTTGAATTTTGACATTGCTGCATGTTTTCCTTACATGATCTCCTGCCATAACAGCGAACTTGTATGACCTTGTTCAAAATGTCGGTTAAAATGGTGTCAATGGGATCTATTTTGTTCAGATCTGAAGAGGTGAGTGGCCTGCTCCTTGTTTATTTCAGAACGCTGCAGTTATTACCATTTAAAGTGCATTGTCAGGGTTTCCAAAATATGTGTGTCAGCTAGATGAAATGTCATGAGACTTTTTAGCCTGTATGAAAAGCGTAAAATCAATATAGCATAGAAAAGGAAGATTTGTTTCCAAAAAATCTGTGCGTCTTCAAGGAAGCACTGCTAGCTGGTCAGCTAGCTATGGGCATGTATGTGTAGTGCCAACCTGGAGGAGTGACTTCATTTTAGGCCAACTTCACAGAAACCTGCATCACTGACATGAACTACATATTCAATTGACTGCAAGTTTTGCAAAGTCTGTGTGCTAAAGATGGAACTCAAAATTCAGAATTGTATAAACACAAATGTTCAGGGTATAAAAGTGGTTTTTGTAAAATTTTGGATATGTGTCAAAAATACTCAAGATAAAATGGTCGCATTTGTGCTATTATAATCGGTACATATGTATGTGCAAAATTATATTGGGAATTTTCCGTAAATGTATGTTTGAGTTTACAGAGGTGATACAAAAGTTGGAAAATGGTAGTTTTTGTGAAATTGATAAAACTTTGTGAGAGTCATCATTCTTGATATGCATTTAAAAAGGACTTATCATTTCTTTAAAAAATTCTTTTACATTTTTACTATAGCCAAGCTTTAGAGTAAATCAGTTTCTGTTTGATTAAAATAAGAAATTTCCTTTGAGAGAAATATCCTGGTGAAACAGACATTTTAGAGCAGATCCCTATTGTCATTAATCAAGATGCAAAGGTTAACGCTGTCCGTTGACTGTCATGTTAACGTTGAAAGTATTTCATTGCTTTCTTCATAGTGTATTGGGGCTGGAGCTGCTAAATATTGGACCCGATAGACAATAATCAGACCTACCCACAGGCCCAACTGTGCTAGGCGCAGAACAGTCCTCAGGGACTGGAAAGTTCCCAGTCCTATTTTGCTGTCGTTTTTCCACTTTTAACATCTGCCTGTTGTTCCATATATTCAGCCCAGCCTCAGATCACTGGCAGAGGTGCCAAGTCTCCCAATTTGGTGGGAGATCTCCCGTTTTTCTAATGACATAAATCACCTAAATTTGTCTTATCTCCTGCCTTTTTACCTGTTTCCTCCATTATAATATAATAGGACTCCCGCTTTTTGCAACATTTTTCAGCGTGAGCAACCGTTTTATATGTTGGGCAACTTGGCACCTCTGCACTGGTTATCGATTGAACTCCAAGGAAGTCCCTACCTGACCTGAGCTGAGCTGAGCTGAGCTGAGCTGAGCTTCAGCTGAAGCTGCAACTGTGGCAAGATGAGCATAGCTGAACATAGCTGAAGTTTAAGCTGACAACACAGACATGAGTGACTCGGATACTTAACTTTAGAATGACATCCTCTTACTGAGGTCATATGGAGGCACATCCCCACGAAGTGTTAAGTGGATATGGTCTATGCTGTAGGAGAAAATTACATAAACCTACAAGGATATTAATATTCTTACATTGACAATGCTAAAAGTCCCTCACCAATCAATCAATATTTGTAAAAACCCACCGGAATAGCAGTGCCACATATTTGGTGGATATGGAGTCAAAGTATATTCTGCTGTTTTGAAGAAGTTGAAAAATTACCAAAACACAAAAAGTGATTTGTATATCAATAAATCACAGCATACCACCTGCTGAACTAAGTAACATCTATAGGTTTATTAATTAAGGTTTGGGAGTCTTCACACAGGTCCATTTGCAATTTTGGAGCAATTGGCCAAGTTATGGAGATTTTTAAAGATTTTATCAAGAAATGAACAAAAATGTATTTAGCAATCCCGAATTGTTGGAGCATGACCTGTCAAACAAATGTGGAAGAGACCCAAACCTAAAAAAGCTGGACAGTGACCTATTGAACAAACTTGGGTGACACCCAAACAAGGTATGTCCCCACTGAGTTTGGAGATATTGTGGCTAATGGTTTGGGGGAAAACAAAAATAAAAATGTGAACAGACACAGGACTAACCTTGGCTGACTGATATATCAGCTAAGGTAAAATGATTGTCTGTGTTAACTTTGAAATTTGCTGAACAAATTCACCAAACATTGTATAATATCTGTAAGGCTTATCATGCATGCGCATCCTACCTGATCTGTTTCCCATTATTACAAGTCTAAAATCTCTGGGCATAGTGACCAGGAGACTCCAATGACACCATAGGATCTTATTTCATGAATGCGACCTAAATGACCGTAATATATCCATGCAAGACTCTAGAACCATTTTCACGAAAAAGCCTCCTTGCAGCCTGGCCAATTTCAACCCCTTCAGTGCTAAATTTTGAACTGATTCAAGAGCTTTGCTCGGCACACATTGGGTGCAATGCACCCAATGCGCGCCGAGAAAAGCTGTTGACTTTGGGTATTCGCTCTGGATCTATAGGCATACTGGTACTTGAATGAAAGGTCTTTTGATGAGGAATACGAATGTAGGATCCTAATGATAATTCAGACCATTTTCACTTTAGTAGATCAACTTTAGACGTGATTGGCACTGAAAGAGTTAAATCCCTTTACATATATGTGCACTCACTCCCCAAAAAACAAAAGAAAAAAAACGACCGACTGGAAAGTGACAGTGGGTATTTAGGTTAATATTTAAAATAGTTGTCTTTGCTTGTTTTTTCACGATCTAGTTATCACTTCAGGACTTTCCCCCATAGGTGGACCACTGTGCCCAGTGATTTTCTCACCTCCAATGGCCTAGAGAAAGCCTCTTTGCTGGGGTAAGACCACTTGATTGTATAGTTTTAACATAGGCACTTGCCACACAGGTAAAATAACATGGATATCTGAGTGGAACAAGTTAAAATATTGAAGGAAAATTGCCTCTAAACTATTTATGAAACCTTTCATAAAATGTTGAACTTATAACAACAGGTTAAGACAATTTAAGGGCAGTAAAGCTTGCCTAATCAGTGAAGTGTATGCCATGTCTGAAACAATGGCATTCTGCCCTTTAAAAACACCACACTTGTATGAATGGTTATATCCCACAGAGACATATGGTGTGGCATCAGGAGCACATGCTGCCAAAATGAACACAGTTTAAAGGTTTCACAAACTATTCTGGTGATTAACCTCACAGCTGTCAGGAACCAATTGACACCTATGCATGTGTGGTGATCAGTACACAGATACTGTATGAGGGTCTCATTAAAATTGCTTGTAAAAAGTTTCTAACATCTTCAAATAAAAAATGCCTGGTCCATTACTGATGTTGACAGGCATGCTAATAAAAATGTTTTACAATTTATGTTAATGCTGCTATAATTGAGCTCAAATTTACTTTGAAGGTCAGTACCTTTAACATGCATCACCCTATGCCCACAAGTGTTCACCCCTTCTCCAGTCAGCTGGAGGTGAGAAAAGTCTATGGTTTGCATCAATGTTCTTCAGGTTTTATCATTGGCAGTATCTGGCAGGTATTTTTCTAATATTTGAAAATAAAGTAGCACAGAAAAATAACAAGTTGTTCAGTCATTTAGTCCTATTTGGCAATATCAATAATCACTATATAGACACATTACAATTACACAGCATGTACCAAAGCACTTATTTACCAATATCCGTGTCGGTCAACCCTGAGTTATGGAAGGGGATTTGTGAATATTACGAAAATAATGAGCAAAATGACCATATATTTCATACATAACCAAATCCGAGCGGTTTACCTTACTCTTGAAAAAAATTTGCTTAAAGTGTGGTATGTATTTATTTCTGTAACCATCAATTTCTCGCGTTTTTGCGGCCTATTTACGAACATTGCTGACATATTTAAACCAACTGTCAATCTTTTTTTTGGACATTATGGATTGCGGCAAGTTTTGCTTGCAGCCGCAGAAATGCCCCAAAATGCGGTTGGAAAAAAAACACAGTGCATATAGTTGCCACATACGCCTCAAAAGTAAGGTATATTGATGAGAGAAGGTTGTGTGTTGGATATATCTGCAAGTGACAATCCACTATTGTAATATTCACAAAATCCCCTTCCCTTGAGCAAGGTTGATAGACTATAAATACATCCAATTTGGAGATATCTCTAAATCACTGGGGGATATCTCTTGATCATCTAGGGACATCACTAAATGAAACCATTTGGTGATATGCCCAAATGGTTTTATGGCATCGACAAATAGGGCTAAACATGAAAAGAGGCGATCATTAGAAGCATTCTATTTTTATTTCATACGTCCATGTTTAGAATTTGCCATTGTAGTTTGGGATGGATGCACATATGGTGATAAAGAGAGGTTGGAAGCTGTTCAGCTGGATATAGCCCTTGTGGTAACAGGTGCACTTGCACATACAAGTCTTGAAAAAATCAATTCTGAGATAGGTTGCCAGGAAGCGCTTGCGGGACATAGGAAAAAAAATGGTGCTTCTGTTTAAAATTGTAAATGGATTTGCCCCCAAATATCTCTGTGATCTACTGCCCCTGGAAAAGCTTTGCTGCGAACTAATCAAATACATGCCATCATTCCAAGAAAAGTACATTTAACAATTCCTATTTCCCATCGGCTATTCGTGAATGGAATATATATAGTTGGGTACATTGAAGGAGGTGAAAACACAGATATACGTTGATGAAAATTGTCAGCCAAAATTCTACAAGCCAAGACCTATACCATGTGCTATGAGAGCCAAGGTGGATGATGAACCTGACTGACTACTAGCACAGGGAGAAATGTTCAGAGTGGGCCGCACCAATAGTGCCTGTGCTAAAGCCTGATGGGCGAGTGTGCATTTGTGGTGATTGTAAAATAACAATAAACCAAGCATCAAAGGTTGAGCAGTACCCTCTGCCAACACTGGAAGATGTTGGTTATAAATTGGCAGGTGGAGGTAAATTCACTAAAATGGACATGAGTCAAGTTTATACACAGTTGTGACTTGATGAAGACTCAAAAAAGTATACAACTATATCAACACATTGTGGGTTGTTCCAGTACATAAGGGTACCATAGGTATCAGTTCGGCTTCTGCGTATTTCAGAGAACTGTTGAAGCACTTTTAGCAGGTACATCAAACAATGTCGTGTACACAGGTGACATTGGGTGCACAGGTAAAGAAGGTTTATCTCATTCGAAGACAATTAATACCATCTTGGAATAATTGAAAAAGCTGGGTTGTGACTCAACCTAAGTGTCTGTTCCTGGCAGACGGAATTGTATGTCTTGGACACAAAGTAGACAAAACTAGGATACACCCGATGCCCCGCAAGGTACAAGTGATAAGTGAAGCAAGAGCCCCAGAAAACATAACAGAATTACAGGCATTTTGGGGAATGCTGAACTATTGTGGATGCTTTCTGTCCAATGTAGCCACCAAATTAGTACCGCTCCACAAATTGCTTAAGAAATGACCAGCAATTATCATGGGGAAAACAAGAGTAAATAAGTTTGGATGATGCCAAAAAAGCTTATTGCACCTGCTGGTGTTCTGGTACACTATGATCCTTCAAAGGATCTAGTGTTACAGTGTGATGCATCACTTTATGGAGTTGCAGCAGTGCTGTCAGTCATAGATGAAACGGGCATGAAAAAAGCCAGTTGGATTTGCCTCTAGAACTCTGAACCCAGCAGAAAAAAATTTTTGCAACTTGACAAAGAAGGTTTGGCCATCAAGTTTGGCTTAAAAATAATCCATAGATATGTCTATGTCAGACACTTCATTATTGTCTTCAATCATCTTCACCTTATGACACTGTTTAGTGAACAGGTGCCCACAACTGAGTCACTTTGAATTCAAAGATGGGCATTTTTTGGAGAGGATATGATTAGGAAATACAATTCGACAGTTCCAAAAATCATGCCAACTTTGACTATCTTAGTCGTCTCCCCCTTCGAGAAGTGGAGGAAGAAAAACCAGAAGATGTGCATTACTAATCAATGATTTGGATGCAGTTCCAGTAACTGCAGGTGACATTAACAGATGGACTTCAAGAGACTCTATCCTATCCCATGTGCGGGAATATGTACTGCAGGGATGGACAGACAAAATTGTAGATACCGAATTCATGCTATATAAAAGCAGGCAAAATGAACTTAGTGTACAGGATGGTTGTCTGTTGTGGGGGTCCCGTGGTGTGATACCACCACAAGGAAGAGACAAGGTCTCACAAGGACTCCACAAAAGCCACCCTCGAGCAGAATGCATGGAAGGCCTAGGCCGCAGTTATGTATGATGGCCTAAAATGGAAAATAGTATAGAAGAGCTGGCGAAACAGCGTGAAGCATGTCAACTTCATCGCAATGCATGACTAGCCGCTCCTATATATCCATGGGAAGTACCGAGTAGGCCATGGTCAGGAATGCACATTGAGTGCCCGTTTTGGGGCAAAATGACGCTTATTGTAGTAGATGCAACGTTGAAATGGATTAAAGCTTACATTATGAAAAATACCACTTCAACTGCTACGGTTAAACAACTACGAGTAATGTCAGTAAAAACATGGATGGACATTTGTCATACAAATCTCAGCTCATTAGTTGGTGAAAGATGACATACATGATACTCATGAAGCGTTGGTGTTTTGACTTTTAGTTGGTTATGATGATTTTCTACTAGAAAGGTTTCGGCTAAGAACACATGTTTTTTCGACCTCACTTTCAAGGTCATTAAATTGCTTCATTGAATTTGTATGGGCGAAATAAATGCTGACCACCTACAACTTTGACTTTGTATGGCACAATGGTGCTGTACAAGGTAAAGGTTGTAATTGTACTTAGGAAATCTGTATTTTACTCCAACCATCACATGGTTACTCATGGAAAAATTTTGTTTTTTTCTAATGTGGTAGTTAATAAATCTAGGACTTTTCAGATGATACCAGAACTATGTAAGGCGTAGGAACCTGCTCATGCATGACGTTGATAAAATTTTTGAGTGACAACAGCTCTGTGTGTATTTTACAGTTCAATTGATCACCTGAGATCTTTTTGATCCAGAACCATGAGAGTTTACAGTGTTCAAGCCATTAATGGTGGCATGAGCAAAGCCCAGTGCTTCAAGGAGAAACTTCTTTAATCGGCCCTCCTGCCTTCAGTTTTATTATCAGACCCATAAAACTATGTACATTATTAGTGGTATGGCAGTGAAGGCTATACATGCATCAGAAACGTGAAATATTGTTTTTTTGTTTGTTTTACTCTTTCTTTTTTTTTTTTTTGCTCGGAGAAGGGTGGTGGTGGTGAGGGGAAATGGGCTTGAGGTGTAAGGCTCTGACTTGTACACTCTTCACAGATTCTTCTTTCACCAAATGACTTACAGGCTTACTATGTGTATAATAAAACTTAATGGTAACATCAGGTTTTATATATTTATTTTTTGGTACACAAGGAAAATCTTAATCAGTGATTGCAGGCAACTTTCATGAAGGCAATCTAGTTTTCATCCTTATGGACTGAAATCCACACACACACACACACACACACACACACACACACACACACACACACACACACACACACACACACACACACACACACACACACAGACATACACACAGACACACACACACACAAAATGTGTCGCAAAACACGGAAAACTGAACCTACGCCATACTTTAAGCTCCAAAATAATTTTCGTCTTTTGAAATTTAATTTAAAGATTTTTGAAAAAAATGCTGACAATAAATTTGATTGTTTCAGCACAAAAATAATTTAGCTTGTGCCACAATAAACGGATAGGCTTCTGGGGCGTTTTCTGCACTTGGTATAATTCTAAGAAGGCATTGGGGAAACGTGTATCAAGTACTTGAACCTGAAAATTGTGCTCGATGGTGTTTTTCTAAGTAGAAGGTGGATGGTATTTCACATAATCTGATAGGAGTGTATCATTTATATTTTTAATCAGTGACTTGTGTATAGATGTTGTAAATGCGACAATGGAGTCCAAATGTTACAGTCCACATTCTAAGCAAGACATTTATTACAAATGCATACTTCTCTTACAACCTTCAGTTTGCTCAGAAATTTGGTTGTCAGTATGCTATGAATAACAGTATTAAGTATGCAGTTCAATGCAAAAAGATATAGTACTACATATATTGGCACAACATTGTCCGAGCATATGTCGTTGTCTGTGACTACAACGTTGGTAATAATGATAGGCAGAATGTTAAAAGTGGCACTTAGCATACGAACAACAAGTCTACAATATACCAAAGTATTTCTTTGTTTTCTGCCAGAATTTCTCTGGCTTTTCCTCAGCTGCAGAAAGCAGACTAATTGACAAGTGAATGTTATAAACGCCTCCACAACTATACCCACTGTGAGAAGCATACTAAACACAGCACTGATGTCAACTGGATGTAGCATAAAGTGCGATACACCCAGTTGAAAGAAAACTATCAGATGTGTTTTTGATTTTCGTTGGTAATAGTGGCAAAGGATACAGACAGTGGCAGAGACACTAAAACCAAATGCAATGCAAGGTACAGCCGTAGCGGGGGTCAGTCGATGCACTTTAAACACAAACACAATGGAAATTAACTGATCTATGGTAGTCAGGCAGATTATAAATGAAGATGCCATGACACAGACGATATTAAAAACAGACGCAGAGAAACATACACTGCCTTGGAGCCACTGTTCCCTGTACAAGAAAAACAAACCACCAAATAGTCGATCATGATGTATTAGTAACACAAGATAAACAACCATTGTGGTATCAGAGAAAAACAATGCCACATTGAGTAACTTATGCACATGCGACCACATGTCATAAATGTTCAGTTGCATTGAAAGAAGATTTCCAACAGCACATATCAAAGTTACTAATAGGATGTAAGGCTGTACTTCAGGTAAAATAAGACGCTTACAACTAGAACACATGCGTTTTGTTTGTTTGCAATTGACTGTATATTTGCCAATGCAACATAACGCATAATGGTCAGAAATCAGAACCTTAAGTTGACATAAAGGTCTTAAAACCGAGACGCTGATATGCTCTATCAGACTGAGTGTTAAATTGAGGTACTGAGGCTGTCCTAACCTCAAAAATGTGAAGCCAGTTAATTTGGTAAGCATGTAAGCTGATAAATCAAGGTATATAAGGTCAGTAAGGGTACTAAAAATATTTGTCGTGATTTTCTCAAGTTTCATTTTGTTTAAATATAAATATTTCAAAGAACAGAGTTTATGAAAAACACCTGATGCCAAAAAAGATATATGGTTCCCGGTAACCTTTAACTGTTTTAAGTATCTTAACAACCCAAAGGCAGTTTCTTCAACAGCATGTATCAAATTGTATGCAATATCTAATTCTCTGAGTGAAGGAAAAGTGTTAAATGCCTTGTTGTGAAGTTGATGCATTTTGTTTTCACTGATGTCTTAAAGGAAAAGATACAAACATTTTTTGTCATCCATTCTTGGCAATAGTTGTAACATATTTGCACGATATACAAGAAGAACCCTTTGTCCAAGAGGTAAGTCACGCATTAATGTTAGACTTGCACATTGGCAAACGGCTGCATATCCGCGATGTATACAGCCCTTGTAATGTGACTTTATGTCACAAACGACCTCAACGTCCTTAGATGAACTGCAGTGAATATGCCCGTCACAGACTTCTGACACATGCACACACTTTTTCTCATGTTTGCAACGAATATAAAATGGACACCTGAAATATTCACATTGCTTTTCATCATTACCTATGGGACAATCCCACTCTTGATTGCATATAAATCGTAAAGGAACAGAGTATGCAAAGGGACATTTATACATACCTGAACATTGAAACATGTCACATTTCTCTAAATGGTAGCCATTTTTACAATATAAGAGATCATTCTTATGTCTACATCATATATGCAAGTGTAGACCCGGTAAAAGCAACCAGAGAAACGATTTTGGGAACATGGAAGCCAGTTTAGGTTTGTACAGAAGGATGGGTAAAGCCTACCATAACGAAAGCTGAATTGAAGGGTTGAACTAATTGAGCAAATGCCGGGAATCTTAGCTTGAAATTGGACATCATATTCTGTACGTATTGCATCTGTGCAATTCATTTCATCACTTTTATCAAGGCAATCTAAAGCGCCATTACAAACAGCAGATGCTGGGATGCATCCACCTATCATACATTGAAAATAAAACACATGGCAGGCACAAACATGTTTATGGCATTGATAATAACAATAGGTTAAATTAGCTTTGACGCCACTTTTTACAAAACATACTTGTGTGCAGTTGGTCACATCAGATCCTTTACCATGTTCATCATAGCAATCGCTTTTACCATCGCAAACATGGTGCTGAGGAACACATTCATGATTCAAACATGTGTAATAACCCAATTTGCATGATTGTACTGCCAAAGTAAAAGCAACCTCACAGAATATTCCTTTTGGTTGTGGCATATCTTTTGTCACCCGTTTTGTCTCAAGATTGAAATACAGTTTCAGTTTGTGACATTTCTTCCACCATTTCAGTTTAAAGAGCACATTGAAATTGAAATATTATTCAAAACATATATGGTGTGTGCTATGGAAACTGGATACATTTTGTAACTCTTTGTGTAATTGTGTTGCTGAAAGGAAACCAACAAAGAGAGCTCTCTGTTAAACAAATTCCATGATAAAAGTAACATTTCTAGATCCCACAAAAATGTGTATCTGCGGTAGGCCCTGCAACGAGCTATAAATAAATATAAGACTGTCCCACAAGTTGACATGCCTTTCTTTAACTGAGGGATAATCTACTTCATTTATTGCATCAAATACATAATGTGGGAAGTGGACTAACTTAGAACTATGATTGTGGCACAACATATTTATATTTGACAATATAAAATGTTGTTGTGCCATTATAAAAGCCATTTTTTCCAACAGAAAGTGTCATACAAACTAAGATTATATCTTTCCGTGGGTTGGAAAGCAAAGGATGGGTAATTTGCAATTTCTTTTTCACATATGAATGTGGCAAACTGAAATGATTCATAGCAAGGAAGTACATACCAATGTGGTGCATTGTATTCTGCAGTAACTGTTATTGCACCACATTCATACTTCATTGAGACGTTTGAAGGCAGCAGTTTAAAATATGTTGATGATGATTGGAGCATGTACGTACCGTTCTCCCAGATGAAGATTTTTGTGTTTTTTCTGTAAGATGAATTTTTTATTGGATAAAAATACGTAATTGGTTCCCCTGTAATCCACTGGAATGATGCTGCCTATAAACCCACGATATGTGTTAAGGTTCCATGATAACAATGGTATTTAATTTGCTACATATGTTTTAAAAAGCGTTATATATAGTAGCATATATACATGACAAAAATGTTACCTTAGGAAAAACAGATTATGGATACTAATCGAGGTCAAACTAAATAAATTAAAAATACATAAAAAAGCATAACTACTCCAAACTAAGGTCCATGGGAAAGCCACCATTTGAAAACAACTTAGTTATGTAGCCTGTAATTAAGAACGCAGTTTGGTGACAAACAATAAAATATAACTAACACATCTTATATTATACATCACGCTTTCATTAGCATGAAGCACTTGATGTTCTTAAACGATACAATATATGAAAGCAAACAAGTGCAGTTAATATATAACAAATAAGCTAGGCCACATCTCTGAATCATGCACCATTTTCTAAGGATATGAATTTACCTACCAGTATATCTATCTAATTCTAGGTTACTTGACCGACTTTGCGTCACGTATAACAGCCATTATATGGCTCAGCTGACCTCACAGTCCCTTTTCTCCTATCTCCCATCCATCATCCTGTCTCTATATGTCCTCAATTTACGTTTAGACCTTCTCTAGGTGGATGTCTTCAGATTTGTTTAAATGGATGTGGTCCAGTAATTTTTCGATTTTTTCCATGAGTGTCAGGTATATGTCCATGGCAAACTCATTTGGCCAATTGCTTAAAAAAAATACTTGCACATTTATTTGTGCTACTAGCCCTTAACTTGGTCAACAACAGGTGGTCAGATTTTATTCTGGATTTATTTTTGTTTACAAATTGTATGTGCCTTTCCGAATTTCCATTTTGTCTCTGAAATTGTAACTCAGGCTATGCTGATATGTAGGGGAAATGTACCCAGAGGATAGGTCAACGGTTGTTTACTCTAGGACCTTTTGGTCTCTAACCCTAACGTTTTACACATTCTCTGAAAGTACCTTGACCTAAGTTTGATTTGTACTAAAATTAGTCACTATCTTAGGCCTTGTAATTCTTTAGTTTTAAATAATTTTCCAAGCTATAAACAGTCAGCGAGAGTACATGCAACTGTTAGTAGTCGTACAATACAGAGAGCTATGGTGGCTCCCAGGTTCTTGGTTATTATCAAAACAAAATAATAGTGTACTAATGGGATTTCTTTCTGGGGTGGTCAATCTAGACCTTGAGGGACCCAGAATGATTAAGCTGACATATTGGGTTATATCTTGGTAATGGTGGATCCTGTAATTACCGAAAAATAACGACCACAGAACTGTGTGATTAATGCACTGATATTTTAGAAAGGGACAGTCCTGCCTCCAAAAGGGACTGCTAGACAAGAATTTGTCAAATATTCATTGCCATAGGGCAAATCTGTAACCTGTGCTGTTCTCTTGGAACCAGTCAAATTATGTCAGCTGAAACTATGCACATCCTGATGGCTGTGTCTAAGTGCCAAAACGAGATGTATATGCTTGATCTGTACCGATTTTCTAGGGCATATGTCTATCTTAGTGTCTTTAGTGCTTTGCATTTTTAGTCTTGAACTAGTGACCCAGTGCTTAAATACTTGTAATGGTAATGGTCTTAGACAAAAGTTCACCTGATGTAAGTTTGAATACCACATCACTACTCGTGCCTGTACGTCCAAAGTCAGTTCAATAGGTAATGATACAAGCGTCTCGTTGAAATTTAGGGAACACATACCATGACATGCCTCACAATGAGCTGCATAAACGTGAATGGACATCCTCATACGATTTGCTTCTACTTATCGCCTATCCCTCCTGTGGCCAAGGTTTAAAAGCAGTTTGGAACTTTATAGTGGGTAGTCCATGATGCAATTTTTAGATGAACCGTTTTCATTCCGTATATTCTTATGCTGCATATCTCTACTTTCACAGAGTGTCCTATAGTATAAGAAACTGAACCTTGGTCATGTTAAATTTAGGGAACATATTTGCTGAAATCCCGCATTATGCAGCTGCATAATTGTGACATGGATATGGACATAAAAGTTTGGAACATCATGGCTAACATTCCTGAATTTCTACGCAACGATGATAAAGTGAAATACCGCAGAAAGCAGAGATGCAAGAGTTAGAAGACATCAACTTTCATTTTTCAATACTAATGTGAAGAATTTTTTTTTACTCTGTAGTTTATTCTATGCCACTATCAGTTTGAAACAATTAAAGAAGCTATCACCAAGTTCCTCCTAAAACAGCAATTTGGCAAGATGTTCTGTTATATTCTGTTCTTATCTATTCCGTTCTGTTATATTATCAATGACACAGTTTTTCATAGATTTTCAAAGCCTCTACTTGAGAATAGAAAGATGCCAGAGGATGGTTATTAAGGATAAGCTCAGGGCTAGGTACATCTAAAAATCTAGAATAAACAAATTATAACTTATATTCACCCCCATAAAGTATGCATTTCTGAATATTAAACTTGTCGCAGAATCAAATGACGCTGTTGTCAATTACGTAATTTCTTATGTGTTTCTGCAGCAATTATGCAAGATAGCATTCCTTTTTCTCGATAATGTGGGTTCAACTTTTTCAGTTATGGTACTATATAAAAAATTCTTTGAAAAAATAATATTCTAACACCTATCCTCAGCATGTGCGGTCACGAGCGTGGTTTCATAACTGGCCCGCTGATTGGTTACACCTTATATGGCAGGTTTATTAAGATGATTGACAACTTTGTTGTGGGGTAACCACTGCCTGGAAAAGGAGAGCAATATATTGAGGCCATTATGGGAAATCCGTCAGTTAGGTTTACATTCATCCGAAGGTATCGAAGCCTGACAAAAATCTGCATAACGTGCTGGTACTATTTTGGTTAGTCAAAAACTGGAAAATGCCTGTGCCTGTATGTAACACGCAAATAAAATACATTAGAACAAAGGCCAAGGGTACGCAAAGCATCGACCATACATCGGCTTCAAAGCCAAGCATTACAAAAATGGCCGTTTAGTCAATTAAAGTCAATAAAATAATCAACGTTTTCCCCCCATAAACCATGTTTGTTGCGGTCTAGAACAAATTTGTGAAGTGGAAAAGCCCGGGCAAATAATAATGAACAGTGCTTAGCGAGTGGAGATCGTGATTAGTACTTTCACAGTCACCCGACAGGCATCTCCAAAACGTCCATTTTCATTCATATCTAATGAGTACCTTTAAATCATCAATTTATGAAAAAAAATGCTAAAATGTCTTGCAAGGTTCGATGTGTCTGTTATACGGTATCGTCATCTGGTGTGCAAAATGTACAAATGGCGGCTCAGTCACTAGTAGACAACGGACTTTGGAGTTTAAACACAAAGAAATGATAGTAGGAAAGTTGTTTATAAGCTATGGTTTTTGCAAAAGGATTATGAGAAAAGTATGTATATTTACATGCGTTTTGTGACTAAATTTGGTAGTCTTGGGTGTTTTTGAGGACTACTTTGATGAACACATCATTATCGCCCAACTGCCCATTCATCGCAAACAACGACAAATAAAAAAAAAAAAAAAAAAACAAATCGACAAACATGAGGCTGGAAAATTGCTCTAGAGCTATGTGCCTGTGAATAACGCACATCACGACATTATGAAAATAAATTCGGCGATAAGTGTGAATTACGGTAGATCAATGCGAAAGGTCGCAGTAAGTACACCACTGCAAATGCCGACTTCAGTGGGTGGGCGGGGTGGGGTAGGTGGGGGTGGGGGGCTTAGTGGCATGACACGTCACTCTGGGAAGCCCAAACAGAACACCCAGACACAAATGTGAAAGTAGTGCAAAATACACCTTTTGGAATTAAGAATGATAAATTATAGAGGCCTAAAACGAAGCATGATTATAAATTACAGCTGAAACATGAATATGTCAATTTTTATTTTTGCCCAAAATTACCTTGAGCTTATCCTGAAATTTATATTTTTTGATAGTGGTGTCGAATATATAAATATGTTTCATATATTACACACATAAAAGATGCATGCAATCATGCATACCAGCATACCTTGATTCTGCTCCAAATGTTTCATATATACATTCGCAAATTATTGCCTCCAAGATATTTAAGCACAAAAATTATTAAAGCGCTTAACTCCTTCACTAGTGCATTGCTACCTACGCTTACCTTTGAACGCATAATTTCTAAGCAATTTTTCAACTATTTTTACCACTTGGATACTACATTTTGTCATTCAATATCTTCTCATGATATTTGTTTTAACCTGTTAGCACTAGCAATATGCATCATGATTTTTATTTTGCGAGTCCAGTTTCAATGTCATAAGGTCAGTTTGAAGGTCAAAGGTCACAATAACTGGCAGCTATCTTGGAATTAAAGACATAAACACGCAAAGTAAGATATGTATCTGATGCTGCCATTCATTCTTAAGATTAATCCATTTTTGTTCTTCTGGATCAATCATATATATATTGATAGTAAATATAACAAACAAAAGTAAGCAATATTATGTATACATTGTTTTTCCCTTCGGTTACAAAGAACTTTATACCAACCTTGTCAGTTTATACAGGCAATCTGCAGATTACAAATCTGATAAGAACTACTTTCGTACATCATGTACTTTTTATTAGGGACATTTTACAGGTCAAATGTCACATAATTTGGCAGCTATCTTGGAATTCGACTACAGTCGTATCCTGCGGCCTGTGCGCAATTTGACTACAGTCGTTTCCCGCGGTGAAAGAGTTAATCTAGATAGTTATATACAAATTGTATTTTTATGTCATAAATCTGATATTTAATTTCGTTATAGTCATATAATTACTGGCGATCTTTTTATTGTACCAAATGACGCACTACATAAACTAATTTCGTAACAGCCTAAATACCGGGAACAACAAATGATTGCTCACGGTTAAAACAAGGACATGATTGTGGAAGCTTTTGAAGGATATGATACAAAATGGGGAAAAAGGGAAAATTTGATATTTCCGTCTTGGTAAATGAGAGAGTGAAATGAGGTACATGATTACAAACAGAGTCGGAATATTACAGAACACAACCAAACCATGACAGCAACCTGTTCTGACAAATCCGGAAGTTTACACGATAAACATGTTTTCCACTAGTTGATAAAGCACCCAATAAGTTTGTCATATGCAAACAGTTTTATTGTGAAGTTCTCCATGGTGAATTTTGCCTGATGACTAACATTACTTCCCGAACATATAAGAAAATAAATGAGTCATGCGATTTTGTTTGGAAGAAACGTCAACAAATTTTATGTTCAGATCACCTGAAAGTTTATGGTGCATATGCCGATTTACTCAAAATTTACTTACTGCTGTAACTACATAAAAATCCATATAATGTTCAATGCATGGCAGGTTCCAAACCTTGCCTTACAAAGGAATCGTCAATTTAGTTACCTCAAGGTTTAAAGAAGATACAAGGGTTTTAGTTCAAGCACTGTGGTCAGATAGAAGGATCTTCCGGTATTAACAGGTTTCGGACTTCAACAGGTTTGAATGTTTTGTTGGAACAATTGGTACCGATAGTCATTTACCTTTTAAATATATTTCATCTTGAGTCTTCTCCACTTTATACACAACCATTGCTGAATCTGACTTGAAAGAGTGTACAAGCCTCTTATATTTATGATTCTGTTTTATAAAAGTGCATATTTTTAATGATGCAAGGGAACGCCATCCTTCATTTGATTATGACCAGCCTGTTGAGCTTTTGGACTTCTTGATTGATATTGTATGTGTTAATTTTGGAGACTCGATCTTTACACAGACATATGGCATTCCAATAGGTACCTATTATGTATCTCTTTTGACCAGTAAATATTTAGTTCTGGGAGGGTGTAAGGTTTTGGTAAAGCTGCCAAGAGAGAAGAAATTTTATGATAGATGTTTTAAGGTGAAACCTACCTACATTGATGACCTATTAGACAATAATACTAAACACTTCTCAGAATATATTGACTAATGTACTCT
This sequence comes from Hermodice carunculata, assembly GCA_964020975.1. Lineage (NCBI taxonomy): Eukaryota > Metazoa > Annelida > Polychaeta > Eunicida > Amphinomidae > Hermodice > Hermodice carunculata. The sequence goes on along the minus strand of CAXHWN010002651.1, from coordinate 14,388 downwards.
TAACTCCAGGTTGATCAACCACAAGTTGGTTTGCACGGGGTTTATGTCAAGTACAGATAGCACAACCTCAGGTTGAAACCATTTGCTTTTCTCCTTGACTTGTAAAAAATTGTCATGTCACCTAGTTCGTTGTGTGTAAGGGTACTGCACATGCTCATGTGCTCCAGTTTTCTCTCACTGAATAATTTAATCATGTTTATTATACTAATTCAATTCGTGGAGACTGGTGTTCTATGCTGGACCGTCTTACATGTCCCTGTGCACTACTCACCAACGCACCAGCATGGGCCACAAACGTAAAATCAACTTGACTTCTCAGGATAAAGAAACTTTGTTGGAGTTGCTCGAGGCAGCTCCATAAATAGTACAGTGTAAAGATAATGCTTGATTGATGATCAACAAAAAAGACGAGTGCTGGGATACCACCCACCAGTTCAATGCAAGACACGGCATAACTGACAGAAGAAACACACACACACACACACACACACACACGCACACACACACACACACACACTGGAAGAATGCATGGCAAAGTTTGAAGCGAAATGAAAAAAAAAAAAGAGGAAACAAAGAAGGTACTGTAAGCTCAGTATCCCAGAAAGTGGCATATTTACTTCCAGAGCAAACACACTGGGGCCAATATAGCAAAAAGTGGGCATTAGAATAGCCTTATTTAAGTGATATGCTGGATACCTATGATAGAGAAATTTCCATTTGATGAAAATTGGTATGTTGATAGATCATACCAGTACTTAAAAGAATGGCCATGTTCATTGGCCTTGAAGTGACCTTGATGGTCACTTTAGTCATTTTGCCAGGGTTTTCTGTTCTTTAGTACCATTCAAAACTGTTTTTTGCTTCTATTGTTCATTAGCGTCATTATTTTTATGTTGTCACCATGACAGCGTGTCCACTTTTTACATATTCAATGAGTAGTGTTTTGCCTGCTATTGTATCTGGTGATATTCATGTTGATAGGTTTGTCAAGATATGAAGGGTTTTGGACTTCGACTAATATTTGACTATAATATAGACTGGTGGATGTTCTCATGATGCATATGGACATAGATGCATCATAACTGCAAACATTACGGTTTTTCCCCAAAATATATAGGCCTACCTAAAACCCCAACCAAATGTCAAGCACACTAAAGATAAAAAAGACATGGTAGCCTGCCAGTCTTAAACCTAAAGTCTGTAGTCAATGGAAAATATTCTGAAGGTTATTAGAGGCTGGTTTAAAACCACCAGTTACCTTTTAAAGGTGTCTGCTTGTCTCAAGGCAAGTAAAATTTGTTTCTTCAAATTAGTAATGGAAGATGAATGTTGATGTTTTAGTAATTCTTGAATCTGTATGGTGGCAGTGTTGTGCTGGAAGTTATGAATATGGTCAACGATTTTTTAACTGTATGGTGAATACTGCATTGGCTATTTTGTGCTGTGGGCTGTGTTCTTTGACTCATGTTTACAGTGAAGGTATAGTGTGTTTATAATGTTCCAGATTCCTAAATATCGGTTTCATTTTGTATCAGACATAATATTTATCCTCGGCAGTGGTGACGAAATTTAGGTTTTAAGTGGTTTGGGCAACATGTTTTGAAAAAAAAACCTATAGTCTGTAATTTATGAAGAATGCTTCCAAGGTTGAGAGGTCTGGTTCGAAATCACCAGGTGCCATTTATGGGTGACTGCCTGTCTTGGATGACTTGTGAAGTTTGTTTCTTTATATTGGTATTGGAAGATGAATGCTAATGTTTTGCATCTCTTGAAGTTCTTTGCTGTCATTGTTGGGCTGAAATATACTAATGTGGGTAGTTTTGTCTGAACTTTTTTGTTAATAATGTTCCCCTTTCTATGTCATGCAGTGGGGTGTGTTCTCCGGCTCATTGTTATAGGGGAGGCAGAGTGTGTTCATAATGCTCCAAATTCATAAATATTACGGAACAGTGCAGGCCTACTTTCCGCTTTTGCTCTAAACCCAGTCAGACTGGTCAGGAAAACTACAAAGTTAGGTGCCTATCATGTCTATATGTATCTGTGGCGCGAGTAATGAAATTGGGTTTTGAGTAATAAGGCCCATATTTTTGTAAAACATAAGTCTGTCAGTAAACAAAAATATTTCAAATGTTGACGTGACCAGTTTAAAATCAGCACTTGCGTTTTATATGTGACTGCCTGTGTCAAGTGACCAGTGAAATTTGATTCTTCACTTCATGTTGGTATTGGAAGATCAATGTTGATGTTTCGATATCTCCCGAAGCCCTTTTGCTGTCTTTGTCGGGTTGGTGGGTTGAAATTTATGAATATGGGTACTGTGTTCCTGAACTACTTGGAAAATACTGGCTATGTTGTGCTGTTGGCTAAGTTCTCTGAATCATAGTTATAAAGGAGGTAGAGTGTGTTTATAATTTAGATCCATCAATATCTCCAAAACGATGTAGGCCTACTTTCTGCTTTGCTATAAACTCAGCTGACTGACAAGTCTGGAGACCCACAAAGGTGATAGGCCTACCAGGTCTCTTTTTTATCAAATATAATTTTCATCTTTGGTGCATTTAATTCACCACTCCAATTGCTCAGAGCATGTCTTCTGCTTAAGACAAATAACAAGGCAATTGCTTGCACAAGATTCTGTCCAGTTTTTGTGTAGATTTGTTGTCTTGCATCTGCAGTAATATAAAGAACTACAATACTAGAAGGCACGTGATGCCACAATGATGTTGACCATTCTAACTCCGCCAATCTTTCTTGCCATATCCTCTTTAAAAGAGGGTGTCAGTCGAAATTTTCAATTAGCTGGATCAGCATTTCATTTTTGAACCAGATATCTTTGTGCATGAGGCTGTATGGTGAGCTGTATGGAGCCATTGACAACTTTACTGTTGGGTATATTGCAGTAACAAAAGTATTGCCATATCGTATTTCCCTAATTTAAGTAGTGCGATTCTCTGTAGACGTCTCTGCTTCACGCATCGTAGGTGCTGCACTTTTCTGATTCTGAAACTGGTTTCTGGTGGATTACTAATTTTCCTTTGTTGGGTATAGTTTGGAAACTTTTTAAATATACCATGCATGGCATCACTTTTGTTTCCTTCATTTGACATAAAAGATTGAGTGGTGGTTGCAGAGCTGCACCCCCCAGTCCTTCTGTGAATTGGATATTGTTCTGGAACTTAGCCATGTAATACAGGCTGGATGTGACTGAAGACAAAGTAATTCTAGTCACCCTTTTCCACAATGTTGAACACTATGATCTACATAGCATCTGGATACTTTTAATATATCGTATATAGCTCCTTTGACAGTGAAACCCAACTATTCCTAGTCTCGCTCTCTCTCTCTCTCTCTCTCTCTCTCTCTCTCTCTCTCTCTCTCTCTCTCTCTCTCTCTCTCTCTGGGACAATAAGTCAAAGCTACCCAATATCTCTGTGTCTCATTGTGAAAGAGTGTAGTGATATATCCATAGCTGTTTGTCTTTATATTTTGCGCCAGAGACCACCGGCATAATCTAAGGTAAAAATCATTGTTGGAGCACTTGGTTAAGCTTATTTTATTGATAAAAATGCAATTCAGAGGAGCTAAGCTATGATTATATCCTCTCAAGCACAAGACTGAATGTACCTAACACGCCACAAATAATTGATTAATGACAATCTTTCTACTAAGGTATTGATGTTCCGTTTCATGCTTTGAGTGTTTTTTTTTTTTTTTAATATTTTGATATGCTGTCGATTCATTGAACATTGACACCAAACTATCCACAAATTTTTGTTTTTTATCCCACAGTAGTGAGCAAAGTCGACAGAACTCTGGATTAGTTGTCTGCTGCTATATGGAGCGCTGATGTGTCACACCAAATGTACCCAGATATCATGAACATTTATTATTTTAGCAATGCAGGGAAGGGTGACTTGACGTACTTGTTCCTCAATTCAAATGCAAGCCCCACCAGATGGACATCTCCATGTTTTCTATTTTACTTTAGTGAAATACGAAAGGCTTCAGCGTGTAGTACAGCAGATATAAAAAATTAATCTTGGTATGTAGTATCTATATTACATCTAATTCCCTTGCATTCATTCAAAGAAAGATTCAGTGAGTAAGGAGAAGTACTGCAAGCTGCAGCTGACCTACATCCGAAACTGAAATGAAGAAAAGATACTGGCATGAATGTTTAATAAATGTTGAGGGTATGGACATTATGGCCAGCAAAGGAAGATTGCACAGCAAGCAACTATTGGGCATAATACTATAACAAAAAGAAAAAAAAAAAAAAAGAAAAAAAAAAAAAAAAAGAAAAAAAAGAAAAAAAAAAGAGAAAAAGAAAAAAAAGACACCCCCCCAAAAAAACAACAACAAAAAACATGGACCAGGAAGATACTAAACACAGAAGATGGCACTCCTTTCAAAACGGAAATGCAATAAGGCACCCAACTACAATTTCCCTTGGTTCCCTGGCTTTGTACTTTCTACTATTGACCAATAAGCACAAGATCTATTTGGTGCTGAATAGTAGTTTGCTGACCCTCTTCACTGGGCCTATATACTGTATACGTTCTGCTTACTGGTAATACAGATTCATGCTTCCAGAATGAGAAGCGACTTTTTGTTGCATGCCTTGTTCTACATACTGTATCTTTCATTTATCTTAGAAATAAAATTAGGAAACTGTTGGAATTCAGTTCATGGCAAACCTGCCAGTGACAAGAAAACTTGTGGAACCCTGTCCCTCTGAACTGAAAGATTAAATTGAATGATTCGTACAAAAATTCCAAGCCACTATTAATATGCTGTATATCCTTAAATGTCAACACAGTGTGTCAATTCCATATTTGGCTGAAGTCAAATATTGACTATACTGTTGCTCATCCAAATACAAAGTAATAATTAATCATCAAATTATCATGTAGTTATCAAAGGAAAAAAACAAACAAAATAGCGTCAGAAATAAGGCTCGTCAGCTTGTCCCATGACAACGAAATTTTCTCGTGGACCAGTTGTTTCGACATGGGTCTAATAGAATGTACTTGTGGCCTTTCTTATTTCAATTGCTGCAAAGCTTAGATTTATAATGTCATATAAATAATGACACAATTTGCCGGAACACGAACTCTCCCCCCATATATTTCGACACAGAAGTTATGGCAAACCAAGGGAGAAGACTGACCCGAAACAAACATTTAACATCCATGGTCTAAACGACAACTGTTGGTGCTTGATCATGCTTGGTCCTGCGGCGTTGAATGTATGGGGGCGGGGGGGGGGGCTACTCGCTCCATGGTAATAGCTACATACGGTCTGTGGGAATGGACCCCTATTTTCTACCTCATCTTTAGTTTTTGACCTCATGTTTCATAAGCTCAGGTTCGAATATTTACCCCTGTAGCTTCAAACGAAAGCGAAATTAGCTGATTTTGTTTCATCTGAAGGTTTGAAAATGCCACCATCTTTGATGAATATGTAGAATTGTGACCCCCGATTGAAGAAAAAAATCATGTAGATTATAGGTTTTAAGCCTTCTAGGGCATCTTTTTGACACCAAGTCCCCCCCCCCCTTCCCACGGGGCTTCGTCATAGGCTTACCTCAAGCATTGAAGTCTGCCATGTAACTTGTAATACAAACAATACGCATCTATTCCATATGAGATTGATCTTTATTTCGATTTCTATAAAAAGGTTATCAAGGCTACATCACAGGTTAGTCTGGGAGGCTATTAGGCCCAGATGTAGGCATACATCATTTATTCCTTCAATAAATACGAAGAGATTTGATGGGAAAACTTCTTCCACTTGTCAATTAGGCTACTACAAGTTCTAGGTCTGAACATCTGCAGGCCAAACAGGACAAAATAAAGGCCCCTTAATTAGCTTTGGCCAATGCACTATAGAAAAGTAAATCTATATTTTCAGAGCTAGAGGAAGAAAATTGGTATTTGTATTGTTCCCAAACAATCTGGATAAGTTTTATATGAAGCAAATAATTAAAATTGCAAAATCTTTTAATCGTGCTCTACCGTCTGGTTAAGAGTCTGTGGCAATCAAATTCTGTTTAAAAAGAGCCAAAAAGTAACGAGATTTCTTACTTCATTCCTTTGTTGTGTTATATGCTCACTATGAAGAAAGCGACACATTGTGCTCCTGAAATTGAATTCCTACTTAGTAGTTTCTAAAAGGAAGTGAAACAAATATGTCTGTTGGCATTCACCATGGTATATTGTATGCTTGGGATGAGTGGGACTCAAACCTGCAACCTTTGGCACCAGTCGCCTGGCTGAACTGGGAAACGCACATATCCACTCGACCAAATCCCCATTCTTAAAAAAGAATGGTTCAATGGAGATAGTTAGTCTGAGTACCATATGAACACGGTTATGCAGTATATTGACAGAGTTGGCATTTATTTCCAGAATCGGGGACTTAAATCCACCAGCATTAAGGAAATGCCGAAAATATATATTTTATGTTCGGAACGAGCAGGACTACTAATTTAAACGTATCTGTGATCTGTGATCCAAGTAGTAACATCACGTGAAATAAAATTTGCATTAGGCCTAAAGTATTTTCTGTGTCTGTGACGCTGAAATGACTAAATAGATGGACAAAATTACAGAAATCAAATCACTTGAAGAGTTGACACACTTACCAGGGAATAGTTTGTTTACATTTGTTCCGAATATATATATATATATATATATATATATATATATATATATATATATATATATATATATATTATGTTCACACTAGTCGCCTAGATGAAATGGGAAATGCACATATCCACTCGATCAAATCCCCATTCTTTAAAGAATAGTTCAATGGAGGTAGCTATGTGCAAGTGCCATATCAACATATTTATGCAATATATGTGCTGAGTCGGCATTTATTTCCAGAATCGGGACTTAAATCCCTTATAACTATGAAGTAGTATCAACAGTGATCAAATAGACTCGGCCTGCTTGTGCATTGGCTTGGCTGTGATACATGGTGGCTCATAAAATCCAACACACTCTACTTAAGTCGTAATGTGAAACAAACTCATCTAATATTTCTCAAATATCAATGGTTATGTACACATCAAATTCCAAGTATTGGTGAAGACAAAGTCGCATATAATGGCCACTATGGGCTCTTTGGCGAAAACTCATATAAACGTATGAAAGAACAGGGTTTGTCTATAGGCTGGAGCCTGTATGTATGTATGTATGTATGTATGTATGTATGTATGTATGTATGTATGTATGTATGATGTATTTATATATGTATGTATGTATGTATATATATATATTTAGCTTTAGCATGCTAAAATGCTGATACATGTTATAAACATAAAAACTATTTTGCGAGGTCACAGAGGGTCTTGTCATCTATCCACCCAACAGAGCTGATCCACCAGTACGTCACTCAATAAAGCAAGGACCCAAGCCTTCTGATAGTGAAAAATCCCCCCCCCCCGAAATCAGACACGTCCACTTGTACAGGAATCGTTTCAACAGGACTGGAGTGTTTCAAATTGAATGAGTTTGGTAAAATGTGGGGGCGAGAAGTGGTGAACTGTATGCAGCTAGCAAAAGACACTTAATTTACACACAACGGGACACTGAAAATGCTGACAAGTTCCACAAATTTGTCATGTAGGAAAGACCTACATCAGACATAGCATGAGATAATTTCGTCACTGGGTTGTCACTTTAAAACCGCGCATAACAAATAACTTACTGCAATATATTATAGGATACTGGGTTCCTTTAATAAGCAGAAAAACAAAAAGTAAGACAAATGTACCAGTAGTAAGACAGTAAGTCAGCCAACCGGAGGAGCCACTGTTATATTATGTTTCAGGTTTTGTTGCACATGAACAAATGAAAAGGTACCAATGATATTCCATGAATAAGTCAGCTCAAACAATGAAAATTGTGGTGTCTAGATGGGTTACATGTGACCAAGGAAATGTACCAGATGATGTTGCAAGCTGGCTGAAAATGCAGAACCATGGAGGTCTGAAGTTTTTGCATGCACATTTTTTCCCAGTTTTTGTAAGAAGTTGAATTAAGCTTCCACAACATTATGAACATTGAAACATTGGACAGTCTCCGCAATACCAATATAATACCGTATATCATTGTGAAACTTAATAATTATATTCAAGAACTATGGCAAACTTTCATTGAGGACAAACTTGTTGAATCGTTGGGTGAGGCTCTTTTCGAAGAAATATTGAAATATTGGATCAACATGTGTGGTTCATATGTGGCTTAAGAATACATATACAAATGCAACCTAGCACAATCAGGAAATGTTGATAGAATGGGAAAAGCAGCCTTCCGGAAAGCACTAGACTGGTTGAGATCAAGAGTGACATCTGATGTTGATACACTTAATATCTACTGGCATTGTTTATAATATAAAATATCTGTTTACCCGACTTAATATTGGCCAAAGAAGTGAAATTATTTTTTTATTCAAAACTATAACGACAATCATCACTTTAAAGCACTGGACTGACGGTGATCAACAGTGACATCTGATGTTGCTACAATTTATATGTACTGAAATTGTTTTAAATATGTGTTTACATCACTTGAAGCTGGCAAAAGAAGTGAAATAATTAACGTATTTTTTTCAAAATGATCAGGACAATCATCACTTGGAGTCAGCCAAAGATGTGAAAACATATTTTAAATAATTTATTCTATATGTTCAAGACAATTTTAAATTAAATTTTACTTTTAAATTTGTATGAAGATTATTAACAACAGGACTTGGATCACAGCCAAAGGTGTGAAGACTCTTATGAAAGTATGAATACAGGTCTTCAAATTCAGCCAACGCTAAGAACACAGCATTTTTATGCAAGAAAATTTCAAATTGCGTTCAAAGACCAGAGTCTGGACAGATTTTATAAGACTTATCACCAGGTAATGATAAACAATCTTAACTTACCAGCACATGATGCTGGCATGGCATGACAAGCAATTTCGCATTTGCAAATATTTTATGTACTTATTTTACATTTTGTGAATACCCTTCACTGAATTTTGAATATAAGACTTGTCTCTTTCTGCAAAGTTGCCACCTACTTCAATCAAAATTTTCTAAAATGTAATAAAAATAACATCAAAACATTCTCTTTTATAAAGATTTACATTTCCGCTAAATGTGTTTCCCAGCAAGTTAAAGCAATTATTACAAGAGTTCATGTGCAGTCTCAGGAAGTGGCATTTTTCTGCTAGTGGGTGGTTATAAAAGAACTACATGTATTGTGTGTTTGAAATAAGGCACTTGTCCTAATGCGGGGAGTGGGGGGGGGGGTCAACCTCCCATGGGCAAGCGTGAACTGCCAATAAATATGCAAATTCACTCTTTCTACCAGTTTCAGTCGACCTATTCACAAAGTGCTTTATTTTCAACATAAATATACATTGATAATTTCATTGAGCTTTGTACTCTTTCAGTGCCAGGTGGGCCTAGAGGTGAACTACTGAAATCTTGTACTATAAATATATTAATCCTAGCTGTTTTTATTTTCCATATTTCGCCGATTGTTCCAAACAGTGAAAATGACAACCCTGTCAAAAATATTCTCAGCATGACATTTAATAAAAGGAGTTATTTATATCAAAAATGGTGATGCAGTTTAGTGAACGGTCCGAAATACAAACATCGTGCCAATTACAACACTTGGAAGTAAATGTATTCACAGTACGCCAGTACAATGGAAGTAAATCTTCAGAGCAGAATTGCTTGTATCATAAATCGTGTTTTATGGATTAATGCTGAAAGGGGTGAAGAAGCTTTGGATATTCCTATTTCAATGCCTAGCATTCAGGGTTGTTTAACTGTCAAAAAACCCCTCTATATAGGCAAGCCAAATTTCCTGTTTCGTGGTGCATTTTAAACATATGTTTGGTTGTTCCCACATTCATGGAAATGGCCACCAGACTAGCAAAAAATCCTTAATATCAAGCCTTGACACAATTTTTCCACCCCTTTACTGTTTTGCTAATGCATGAAAAAGATGCAGATTCACATTATTTCATAACTTTATTATTGCACAATATGAAAGACCCCCCTGCATTGAAAAACAAAACAAAACAAAACAAAAACAAAAAACAAAAAACAAAAAACAAAAAAAAACAAAAAAAAAAAACACACACACACAAAAAAAAAACAAAAAAACAAAAAAAAAAAAAAAAATAAAAAAAAAAAAAAATAAAAAACAAACAAACAAACAAACAAAAAAAAACCCAGTCACCATTTGTGTCTGAAATTTTTTACAACAACAGCGGTATCACTGAATGCCTGTGACTGAATCTGGTGTTGTTAACTGGAGAAATAAATATAAACGTCAACATGTAATCACTTCTTGAATTTTTCATGGCAGAATTTGAGATTCAAAGCCATTCATGTCTGGTTAAAGAAATCAACAGTGATAATCTGCCTTCGATTTACATTATGGTCAGTTTTACAGTATCATATGGCTAATATTACATTCAAAAACAGGCATGCATGAAGAGAACAGCAATTTTTGGTCAAGTTCATATTTTATGACAATTCTCCAGTTGAACGTAAAATACTCGATGCAGAAACTTTGTCCTGTCATTCATTTAGGTGATGTTACCGGCAGAAACTGATATGAAATTGAACATGTCATCAATGAGTGACTTTACCATGGCAGAATCTGAGATAAAAAGCATTCACGAAGAATCAGATGAAATTTTTAAGTGATTTGGGATAGATAAAATTCCGATTTTAATTGTGCTCCAAAGTTATTCAAGCGATTCCGCTTGTTTTATATTACGGCCATAATGCACTGTCACCAGTTTTATAGCTGTGTGCTTAAGACGGTCTTGCTTATTGGCAAAAATGATATATCCACCTGTGACCCAGGGTGTTTTGCCCCTTTTTACTTCCATAGATTTGTATGGAACATGGTGGTAAGACATGTCCAAAAATAGATCTTTCAATGCTGAATAGCCTCATCAATATTACTGAAAAAAATACATAACCAGGAATGTATCCCGAATCTTCGTTTGGCCTTTTTTTTTCTTTTTATAAAATTAAAAGCCAAAAATAAACAAAGAGTTAATCATCTTCATGCAAGTATTATAGAGTACTATATTCAGATTGCATCACAGTATATCAACAGATACAAGCTATGCCTTATGTCGGTTAGTCCCCGTTTCAATTCAGAGTCCAGCTCTAGCCGGGAAGGGTGGACGGCTGTCTGGACCAAAGCTTAAGTACATTATTTTGCAAAAATTGACAATGTAATCGCTTTCCTGACGTTGTTTATGCGGCTGCACATCACCTATTCATTACATGTGTTGCTGTCGCCGTGGCTTTCTTTTCATATAAGCCTGTTCATTTTCTTAAATAATTGACCCTCCTTGGACGAAAATGTTTTGCCATGTTACCTCGGGGTCAAGGACGGCTATGTTGGTCTGACGACCTGGATATTATCTGCTTCTTCTGCTGCATGCTTAAGGCCTCAAATGCTGAAATACTAAGATGACAATAAAACATGGGGCATAACAGCATCATGCGCTCACTTTTCAAAGGATGCTAATCAAGATGATCCTCAGTGCTCAACCGGGACGCTGTCTGATAAATTAGTAATACGTAGCAAGAATCGAAATATTTCGTGTGGTTTTCCCTACACATATTGAGGAAAAACTGCCAGCCAGGACAAAAAATTGCAATATTTGTGCAGTTGGTCGCTAAGCGTGCTCTTATGCTATCGAAAATAAAAATCACTTGAAACACAACGCCTGTTTCCTCACATTGGCAAGAACGGAGACGACTTTAAAAAAAGCCATCAGTTGTTATGTATACTATGTTTATCTGAATGCTGTTTGAAAGCTTTATATTCAGTGCAAGTATCATAAGGAAGTATATATACTCCTGTTTATCAAAGAAACACTATTATTAGTATAGCAAGTGGATATACAGGGTAAGTATGGGGATTGTGTTTGGCCAGTGCAAGTATCATAAGCAGCATATTTACTCCAGTTTACAAGTGGATCTAGAGGGTAATTATGGGGATTGTGTTTGGTCAGCGCACGTATCATGGCAAGAATATATACTCCGGTTTATCACAGAAACGCTACTATTTGTATAGTAAGTCGATGTAGAGGGTTAGTATGGAGATTGTGTTTGGTCTGTGATACCAATTGACGTAACTTCTCTTTGAGGATAATTTGATTTTTGGAAAGGGACTTGTTGTTTTTGCCTGAAAGCATTTCTTGATGGATGAGAAGCGATGGCGCGTCAGTATTTCTGCAGGCAAAATTTTCTGCCGTAGACCACTTTGGCAATATGTGCTAGCGGAATGATATTCCAGTGTACATGGGGACACTGCGGCAGATTGTCATGCGTGAGTGGAGTATCGTTTTACTGCTCTCAGAAACGGCGACCCAAAACATGTCACAGAGTGCATCGACATGCTGCCAGTGCGTCGTTTTGAAGCCCCTTATGTACCTCAATGCCAGACACAATGATTATCAAATTCCGAATTTTATGCTATTTCCAGGACAATCTTTAGCACTGCACTCGATCAAGCATGAACAGGCGTTCCTTGACCGCATTGCAGAAATTATGTGGTGCCTGTACATTCGCATAACACAAAATATTTTTCACACTTCATGTTGAACAAAGGGCAGGCTCTTTCGATGTTTTTTAAGCAAGGGGACATTATTCCTGTGTGGTTGTTCAAGCCAGAAAGTTCGAAACTTGTGGTGTGATTTGATTTTTTCTTTTGTATGTCTGCTGCAAGATAAAAACTTCCATAAAGACAGGTGCGTTGAATGCAGAGTTGCATGTTGCTGGCTGCCTCTCCAAGAATTCCGACTAAAGAGTCGCTATACACCTTTGCAAAAATAGCTTTTTATACATTATACTCTGTAATTGTACCATCCTTATGTTGTGTGTCCACCCTATTTCAATGAAGCACCATACCACACATGAAAACCATTGGCATCATTTGACACGTCTGTTATATTTGAATCATGAGGTAGTCCACACCACGAAGTTTATGTGTGGATCAATAAATGAAAGGATGTGGGGATGATTGAACAAGTGGATCGGCCGATGGACGAAACAACACACGCACATACATTATCAAGCTGGTGTGACATTATGGCAACGGCAGGACAGAGGCCCGATCTTGTTTGTGCGAATGCAATTTTGGTAAATGTTACATAGGTCTCGCATATCAACATATATATATACCCAATGGTGAAAAGTGTGTACACCCAACATGAAGGAACCTTTCCATCTCACTGTCTGAGATACATATCACCTTACGGAAAGTTATTATATTTTTTCGAAAAGCCGGTCTCTCCTGGACATATATAGAGTGCAGATATTTCTTCAGATACACTAGAACTGAACAAGCACACACACACACACACACACACACACACACACACACACACACACACACACACACACACACACACACGCGCACGCACGCACGCACACATACATACATACATAAATACATACATACATACATATATATATATATATATATATATATATATATATATATATATATATATATATATATATATGTGTGTGTGTGTGTGTGTATCATGGTTCGTAACATCAATCAACGAGGGTACAACTTCACACAGGTACTCCAAACAATAGGCACGCGGTATCAACAACTTTGTTGATAATTCGGCCTTATATGCCGTTGACCTATATTGCAGCGCATTCAGGAGATACTTCCTTCTATCAATCGTAAACAAGTGCGCATGACCAGGCTAGTGTAATTCTTTCATCGTTGGCTTTTTATCGTACTCGGGAAGGTAGGAAAACGTGTTTCTATTATGGACCTTATTTGTAATTTACAGATGAATATAATGTGAAACTCTACCAGATAACTTTCAACAAAGGCATATTCTACATAAACTATTAAACATTTTGGGATCCATGCTGATAAGCACGTAATAATGTTCCCGCAGATAAATATAGCAATTTTGGTGCAGACTTTGTTTAATACTTCTTGCATTGTCTATTCAGCGTCGATAGATTATTATTTTGAACCCATAAAATTCTCATACATCTCACCCAGATTTTACAAGTAAAATGTGTTTATTCGCCTCCGTATTTAATACAGCGGTATACCGAGTGGCATACTGCTCTTTTACGCTCCATATATTTTATATCGCTTCTGTGCTCATATTCAGCATAAACAGATGACACAAATTTGTTTGCGGCAGTGTGACAGGCCAGCAGAATGAAATAAGGAAATATTTTAATTGAATAAGCACTCTTCAATTATCACATGTTTTCCAGTCCAATTTTACTGGTCAAACACTGTACACATATGAAGCATTCAGTTAGCATACGCAACTTATTCAATATATATATATATATATA
>CAXHWN010002650.1:113400-162400 GCA_964020975.1 Hermodice carunculata | reverse complement strand
TACTTTTGTGGTACATTCGGTATCATTCGCCTTATTCTTTATTAAAAATATAATGCATTTAGTGTCCTTTTCTTCAGTGCTTAATGACCTTGAAAAATAGGTCTAGGTCATGCAACAAATGAAGAATTTTGACCATTGGTCTTTTGCATATTTGATGTATAATTTGCAGTTCCATCTCAATTTATTAGCACAATAATGCATTTAAAGTGTTTTGATACTGATGACCTTAGTTCCAATAATTCCCACCAGTGGGGGCCACCATGACTCCTTATCTCACAGACTTTGTACAATATCTCTGTACTGGTATAGGAATGTGTGTCCAAAATTCAGATGTAATGACCATCACAAAAATTATTTCCTGAAAATTGAAAGGTCCTCTTGATTGAATGGGAACCACAAATTAGAAAGTTATTAGAAATGATATCTGAAAACCAAAATGTTAATTTTCATTTTCAAATAGGGTTTGCGTTTGCCCATGGCACGTAAAAGTCTGTACAAACAGTTAATTTTCCCGTTCCATTTGTATGGTCTGGATGATTAAATATAAGTTTGCATTCAGGAATGGCTTTCAATATCAAAACTCCTACCTCCCGGTAACCTTGCGACCCTTAGAAGGCAGTATTTCAGGTTTCCATATACAATCGTCATCAGTACATGTGTGTATGATCCTTTATTTCAGATCGTATTCATTATCTAACACTGGTAAATATTTGCTCCTGACTGACTTATTTTCTGGGTCCATATCAATGACAAAGATACGAAATGAAATTCTTACACCCAATTATTGGGAGCTGGTCGTGGACTGTCACAAATAGTGTACATGACTGAAAAAGATTGAAGGCTAGCTGCCCACTTGGCAGCTGCACAAATGAGGCACGAAGGTGGTAGCTTTCCAAACAAGTGTAAAGATGAGCATTTCATTCAGTGTAATTTTGAGGGTGCTTGTAAAGATTTATCACAAAACAGTCAATATGCATTAAAACTGCCACAAACTATACATTTTTGGAAAGCTAACAAACTACTGATTCTTTTTCTTCCACTGTCCTGTGTTTGTTATCCGATGTTTATACAGCAATCGTACCAAGTGCTGTTCTCTTTTTCAAAGAACCTTGAAGAAGCTTGGATCCAAATTTTTGTTTTCTGATGTAGATATTAAATTTGTGGCAAAATGTTTTTAACAATGAAAACTGAAAAAGTTTACACTGTTTTTTCTTTTTTATGCATATATTGATTGTTTTGTAATAGAATCTTTACAACCACCCTCAAAATAGCACTGAACCAGATGCTCATCCCTAACTGATTATGGGATTAAACACCTCGCAATATACAGTTTTAATTGGACATACAAATTACAGTGGCCAGCTTACTCAACCCAGGGACCTGTTACAGACTGTTCTACCCTAGCTATGATGGGCATGGAACAAGATTAGTCCCTGTTTGTCTATGTTCCCCACCCATTTTGTTTTGAAATTCCATCAATTCAATTGCAATGGTTAAGTGCACTTACTAAAATTTTGTTACAATGTAATACATTGTAACAACATCCCAGACAGGCTTTGTCACTGTGACAGTTGATTGCAAATTATGTGATACTTCGTAACAGTCATAGAACTACTAGACCTATACTTTCCTGTAATGCAAGCTTTGAAATCAGAATCATATTGATGATTAATTTGTAAATACTGTAGGAGAAAAAAAATGATGAGTCATTGTTCCTGCAAAGTTTTATCAGTTCTGCCTAATTTGGCTTGTTTTATCAATCCTTATATTGTCCACTGATGGGACCGCATTTGGCAAGGGCAGTTTTATTTTTTTTGCCAAACCTATCTTTAACATTATCATATTTGATGAATCAGTCACTTTCCACAAAGTGTTCATTACATAGGTGAGATCAGTTCCCAGGGCCTTGCAACTTGTCCCAGTACATCTTGACTGCACCAGGTCTCCGGTCTCCGTAATTTCAGGTCTTTGGAGGAATGTAAACAAGCTGTACAACTTGTATTGCAAAGACACACTGACTCATCCTGGGCAGGAACAGGGACAAAATTGAATATTTCCGCATGCATTCTTAATGTTGCTGATGATGTGTGAATATAAATTGTTTAAACCACTTGACAGCCACTGCCTGCTCACCAGCATGGTCTTCCCTGTCAGCCAGCAGTGTTGTGTTTGTGCCATCACTAACTTTTCGCGCCTTGAAGGTGTTGGAAATGAACACCCATGTAATGTAATATTCAAATTCCTCCTATGATACACATTTGTTGTACATTTGGTAAAATTACTTTACTATTTAGCTATCAAAAATGAATTTCATAAATTTTACCAAATAAGTATAGTAATGTATGGCCTGTTCCATATCAGTACAAGTATCAGCATTGAGAACTTAAATATCCATATGAGCGATAGCGAGTACTGATATTAAAATGCAGGGTCCTGATATGGAACAGGCCATGCATTATTATGTTTATCATAATTATTCTCACATGTATACTCTGTGGACGTACTGAGGGTGCATAGAGGGTGCGTAGAGGGTGCGTAGACGCAGCGTATAGAGTGCATACAGCCTGCGTAGAAGCTGCATACAGACTGAGTGGTCAGCGCATTGACAGTTCGTAGAGTAGTTTATCTACGCATATAACAACGCGTATAACCCGCATCAGTCTTCGCAGTCAGCGCGTAAAACTAACGCATTGAGACACATTATAGTCAAAGACTTTTGGTGTCAGTCATTCATGTACAATGTATATACATAAAGACCGCTTATTCTTTCCCGAAAAAAAAAAAAGGGCTATGTGAAAACATTTGTCAGTTGGTCACATCTTGGTTATAAACAAGCTAACATGTATATATATACCTTTAATCTATATTCTGTATTTGACCCGATTAGCGTACTGGTCACTACAATTTTCTGAATGAAAATAAGCCACATATATTTGTCTTGTACATAAGTGTATACATATACATACATATATACTTACACATTATGTTTCTTACACACATGCACACATATATCCAATGTATTTATTTCCACACTATGCATAATGTACAGTGAAAGTGAGTGCAAATTATTCAGGCCTATATGTTTTGCATATACATTGTTTTCCACATAGGTATATACATATATCTATATAATATACATATACTCATATGTTTCTTACATACATGTACAGATATACATTCTGCCTTTGATATTCTCTGAGAATATTTCATTTGAAACATATTGTAGGTCAGATGTTTATATGTCAGGCATGGCAAGATACAAAATCTATTGGTGTACAGTGAACGTCTGTGTTTATAGATCAAATTTGACATTACCTTTGAAAATGATGTATGCTATATTAATAACAATGGGGAATGACACTTGCAAAGCAAGAATAACAATAAATAATTTTAAAATCTTGTCAACTGTAATTCTTGTAATTAATTAAATGAGAGAAAGCTGCTACACTGTGCTGACATCTAGTGACGAATTGCAAGCTGACTTCTCAATGTCATTTCTGTGTATGTTCCTGGGTCGACCGTCTTCTCAGGACATGCAATGGATTCTTTTCGTTCACAACTTTCCTCACAAAAATAGTTGGTGGTCATAAATATGCAGGTATTTCATGGTACAAAACATTTATATTTCAATTTGGACCAATATTTTGGGGGTTACAGTGTGTAGAAATTTCCCCGGGCTTTTTGTTTGGTGGTAATGATTTACGATCTTGGGCTCCATTTTCTTTTCTCAAGCTGGAACTTTAATTATTACCCTCATTAGGCCTATATCTATTCACTCTGATGTTGAAGAAAAATAATAAAAAGTCTTTCTTTCTTGTCATTCCAACGCTCTGGGGCCTAGAGTCGCTTCAAGGAGTTCTGTTCATAGGCCTGGCAGAGCTTATATAACAAAATGCAGTCTCTCTGTAATGTCATAATATGCTTGTGTCTCTTAGGATATATCAACACCCAGGTTATGAGGGATGCCCCTCAGATACTGTGTATAGGCCTACACCTAGTATAGGCCCTTTATACCCATATGCACGCACACTCCTCAAACTCAAGTAGGCCTACATTTTTAGTAAATGCGTGTTGCACGCTAACACTGCATTCTTGGGCCCCTTGCTTTTATTTTCCACTCAGCAGGAAAAAATTTCACCATCACTTTGTGTGCCTCCTCACTCTAATTTCTCATGTGAATTTATAGACATTAGGATGTGCTTCACCCACCACCAAAGAAAGCCTCCTGTGCCAGTCCCCCCCCCCCCCCCCCCCAAAAAAAAAGTGGCACTTGGGTCGTCGGATGTGACCCGATCACACACAGGGCAGGCAGAAGGTGGGAATGGTGATTCTTTCCACTTCAGCCTGGTCAGAGCACAGCACAGCAGCACATTTTTAACCTCAAACAAGATATGTTTGTAAAACATAGATGCCCCCCTCCCTAATTACCCTTGCCCTCGCTACCCTATTGATAGTGGTAGAAGGGGCACTCGTGACCTTACAAAATTAGTGAAGGTTGATCATACATCCATGTCACATATCTTTATACTTTAACCTAGCCCTTAAAAAACGACTAAAAACCTGGGCAATATAAAAGTTATAGCTGAAAAATTAGTCATCATTTAGAAACCATATTCAGCAAAGTGGCTTTATGACCTTGGAAATTATGGCACAGTCACTCATTTTCACTTGACCTTCTTCAGTTATTGTGCGAAAAACAAAAAAGGAAGTCTACTGTCTATGTGTGACCCTCAAAACTGGGTCAAGGTCACCCATCTACAAACTCAAACTAGCCCTTATAGGCAACCATAAAGCTGTGCAATATAAAAGTGCTACCTCTCAAATGCAAGTTATCATGCAGAAACAGTATTCAACCAAATGGCTCTGTGACCTTTGACATTAGGTCAAGGTCACCCATCTTCAAACTTGACCTAGACCTGAATACCGACAATTATCCAGTGGAAAATAAAAGTCCTAGTTTAAAAACCTCTTCAGTTATCATGTGGAAACCAAAATTAACTCAGGTACCAACGTGACCTTGGAAATCAAATCAAGGTCACCAAACTTTAAGCTTCTTCTAGCCCTTAGCAAGAACTATAGACCTGTAAAGTATCCCAGTCCTAACTTAAAAACTTCTTGCGTTATTGTGCAGAAACCACAGGAAGCATCAAACCATATTCAGTAAAGTGGCTCTGTGACCTATAAAATGAGGTCAAGGTCATCCATCTTCGAAATTCCCCTAGCCCCAAATGTGGACTATAATCCTGTGCAATATAAAAGTCCTAGCTTAAAAAGCTCTTCAGTTATTGTGCGGAAACCAAAGTTAACTCAGGTACCACTGTGACCTTGAAAATTAGGTCAAGGTCACCCATCTTCAAACTTTGCCTAGCTTTTGATTAGAATGATACACCTGTACAATATCAAAGTCCTAGCTCAAAAACTTCTTGAGTTATTGTGCGGAAACCACAGGAATTCTACAATCTCTCTGTGACCCTGAAAACTGGGTCAAGGTCATCCATCTTCAACATCAATCTAGCCCTTACAAAGAACCATAAAGCTGTGCAATATAAAAGTTCTAGCTCCAAGGTATGAGTTATCATGCAGAAAGCATGAAACCATATTCAGTAAAGTGGCTCTGTGACCTTTAAAATGAGGTCAAGGTCATCCATCTTCAAACTTCGCCTAGCCCCAAATATGGACTATAATCGTGTGCATTATAAAAGTCCTACCTTAAACACCTCTTCAGTTATTGTGTGGAAACAAAAGTTAACTCAGGTACCACTGTGACCTTGAAATTAGGTCAAGGTCACCCATCTTCGAACTTTGCCTAGCTTTTGATTAGAATGATACACCTGTACAGTATCAAAGTCCTAGCTCAAAAACTTCTTGAGTTATTGTGCGGAAACCATAGGAATTCTACAATCTCTCTGTGACCCTGAAAACTGGGTCAAGGTCACCCATCTTCAAAATCAATCTAGCCCTTACAGAGAACCATAAAGCTGTGCAATATAAAAGTTCTAGCTCCAAGGTATAAGTTATCATGCAGAAAGCATGAAACCATATTCAGTAAAGTGGCTCTGTGACCTTTAAAATGAGGTCAAGGTCATCCATCTTCGAACTTCACCTAGGCCCAAATATGGACTATAATCCTGTGCAATATAAAAGTCCTACCTTAAAAACCTCTTCAGTTATTGTGTGGAAACCAAAGTTAGCTCAGGTACCACTGTGACCTTGGAAATTAGGTCAAGGTCACCCGTCTTCGAACTTCGCCTAGCCCCAAATATGGACTATAATCCTGTGCAATATAAAAGTCCTACCTTAAAAACCTCTTCAGTTATTGTGCGGAAACCAAAGTTAGCTCAGGTACCACTGTGACCTTGGAAATTAGGTCAAGGTCATCCATCTTCGAACTTCGCCTAGCCCCAAATATGGACTATAATCCTGTGCAATATAAAAGTCCTACCTTAAAAACCTCTTCAGTTATTGTGCGGAAACCAAAGTTAGCTCAGGTACCACTGTGACCTTGGAAATTATGTCAAGGTCACCCATCTTCGAACTTCGCTTAGCTTTTGACTAGAATAATACACCTATACAGTATCAAAGTCCTAGCTCAAAAACTTCTTGAGTTATTGTGTGGAAACCACAGTCTACCGACCGACCGACCGACTGACCGACCGACAGACCGACAGACCGACCGACAGACATGTGCAACGCTATATGCCCCACCTTCTTCGAAGGGGGGCATAATAATAACCCCAAGGACCTTTTAAGAGCCACCAGTTCCTCCCAAAAAATTGGTTTGACGCCATTAGTCAATTTGCTATCAATAAAATATACAAAAAATAATGAAATAAAAGCAAACAAAATAATACTAATACTAATACTAATACTAATAATAATAATAATAATAATAATAATAATAATAATAATAATAATAATAATAATAATAATAATAATAATAATAATAATAATAATAATAATACCTCACCCCACCCCCACCTGATTTCAGCTGTATTCTCCCACTCCTCTTTCCGCTGTACGTGCTTAGTTCAGATTCCCGCTGCTATAAAATTCAATTTTGAATCACTGTTATGCTTTCTCTGTACACACACAGATATAATTCTCAACTGAAGCCAAACAAAAGAAATTAATATCTTTCAGCAATTAATTTTTAAAGAAAGGGAAAGAAATTGATGAGGAAAAAAACCCCGATGTCCCCTATAGTGAATTCAATTAGACCTTTCCTGTCTGTCTGTCTCCCTACAGAAGCCAGATTATAAGAAAGGTCTCATGGAAAAATTAAATGAATTTGAAAACAGTATCTTTCATTGATTTAGGCCCAATGTAATTTAAAAAATGAAACCAAATTCATGAGAGAAGCTGCTTTCGTTTGGGTCTCTGAGAAACATTCATGCAAATCAGGGGGCTGACCACATAATATACATATGCATGGATTAATTGCTGCCCTGCTGTGTGCCTATCATGGTGTCCAATACTTAATTGTCAAATGTGAAGTCTGCATGTAGCAACTCCTTTTCTTGAGAGACTTTCAGCAAAGGACTGATCACATGCTGCAATCCTGGCTTGACCACCCTGAATTAAAATTTGTAAGCCCTGCATGGTGCTCATTAAATATTAATGAGCCATGTGGAGTCAGAACTTCATCCGACGTTTCAAATGAGCTCTACGCAATTTCTCTCATTTTGGAGATTAACACTGAAGTTTGCAAGTCATTTTAATTTATATAAACATTAATTTGATTATTTACGATGAAATCGCCAGAGCTATTCAACGTCAGCGAGTTGCATGTCCAAACTGGTTACACTGCCCTTGCAAGTTGACCCGGAACAAGGACACAACATCCACAGGCAACATCCACGTTTGCCATTGGATGGCTTATGGAAGGATTACGTTATGCTTATTCTAAAGCCGACAAAAAATCTTGTCTTCATCCATTTCGGACAATGAGAATTTTACCAGAAACAAAGTATTCAGAACCACACAACTATGAATGAAATGCTAACAGCCTTTGTATGCTCTCGAGTTCAATTTCATAAATTTATGTACACACACACACACACAAAATACAATAAAAATAAAATAAAATAAAAAGCAGGCATATATATATATATATATATATATATATATATATATATATATATATATATATATGTACACATACAAAAAAAATACAATAAAAATAAAATAAAATAAAAAGCAGGCCTATATATATAAATAAATATATCTTTTCATATTTTGGCAAGTTGGCTTCGATTTTTTCTATATTTACCGGCAAAATGGCGGTAATAACATTAGCACGCACTGCCAAGTTTGCAGGTGATATGTTAGTCATTTCATCCAGCACAAGGAAGGGATAAGACAAAAAATATATGCCAACACCATGACACCTCATTAAGGGTTTGAAAGCCTACTTATTGCTGATGAAAGGCTGATTATTATGAAGATTGACGTGGCGCATGCATGACTTTGCTTGCCAAATCAGATAAGCAACATAAGCCTCCTTATAGCCTCCTTATTTTTTTTCCGGGGTAGTTCTCACGTCTGCCTCACATAGGCTTGATATTTCTGATTAATAAAGCATCATACATTTCATGGAAAATCGTTAGGATTTGACTAAATCTTCTCTGGAATCGCCAATTTTGTTTAGTTCATACATGAGTATAGTCACCAGCAACAACGTCAACGAATGCTTTCTTCTCTCTCTTTCTGTTCGAAAATTAACAATGAAGACAACATGCATGTGGCACCAAGATCACAAAAATTATTATCTATAATGTGCTCACCATATTTGTTTTTCAAAAATCAACACTCGATGTATACGGAGTACTCGCATGTGATTTGCTATACGGCAATGTCCCTATTCCTTCCAAAAATAATTTATTTACAGTATTTCAACAACTCAGTGTTGGATGCTGTAATTAATGTTGGATGCTAGACTTTTTAACAGGCTATACGGCTGGCAGCAAATGGCAAATATATGAAAGTCTTTTAAATTATTGATATAATCTGACTTTGGTCTTGAACGAGTCATCACTGACGGCACGATACAAAACAATAATTATATATTAAAGCTTACAACTGCAATTTGTGGATTTAAATGTTTTCAGCCAATACGACCAATCTGTCAGTATTATACCCTGTATGATCCACTTCAGAAATCTTTTCAAGACAGGCCAGGTGAATATTTGGGCCCAACACAGAAATTTATTTTCTCTGGTGTCAAGCCAATGCATGGAATCCAATATATGCATATGTGTACGCGTATACAGTAGCCAACGCGTATAGTTGGCCGCGAGCCCTTGCGTCCACACTGTGTAGACACCGCGCAGCCGCCTCGTTGACACTGCGTAGAGAGTGCGTAGACACTGCTTGACAAATGAACGAATGTCTATACAGTGTGCGTTGGGCCAACGCAGCCGTGTAGAACCCCTGTTAATTTCTACCCGAGTGGAACTGTATCTGCACTGATAACATCTTAGAAATATGATGATAAATCACATTTCCCATTCACCTACTGGTAGCACCACTAGTACTGTTCAGATTAGGGATGATCGCCTCCAGAACATTTCCACAAAATTCCATAAGGATCAATTAAACTTATACACACCACAGCCTTTGCTTTTTTTTTTTTTTTTTTTTTTGACTTTTGGGCTCCTGTATTATGCAATCCACCAGGTGGCACCACCAATTACAAAAGAACCAATATTTTTATCCACACAAGATGTACCAAAAATTTCAAGGGGATAACCTAATGAGAGGGCTGACCTAACTTCGCTTGTTCATAAAATCAAAGTTGCAACTGAAAGACCTGTGTTGAGCTTTAGCTGAGGGCTTTTCCATTTAAAATTACCCCCGGCGGTTGGAATGCAATTTTTTCAAGTGGTACTACCGCCATAAAAACTTTTTTGAAAGGCCCAAAACCAATGAATTAATATACCTCTCTGTACCCCTGGCCTATGGAAATAAAACATTGCACCTTCCATCATATAAAACATAATGGCGGACGATGTAGAACATTGTGACCTCAAAGGTACAATCTATGAATTAAATGATGAACTTTACCCACAGACTAAGAATTAACTGCCAGTTGGAGACCCACCACCAAGGTAATTCAAATTGCTTTACACACAACCACAACCAAAAATAAATAGAGGCCTGGGTGAACAGCCTATGCTCGGCACACCTAAGCTTGTCCCACAAAATCAAGGTTGCAACTGAATAGACCTGTGTTGAGCTTTAGCTGAGTGCTTATGACATCTTGGAATATTTCTATGCCAGATGACTGAGCTCCCTTAAAGCTCAGCCTGACTATCAAGCCAGCTGAGCTAAAAATTTCAGCCTAACCTGGTGAACAAATTACAAACAAGGTGTACCTAGGAGTGTTCCTGTGTGATATCCAAGCAACTGGGTGAGCAGTATCAGAAATGAAGGTTTTTTAAGATTTGCCCCACAAAATTAACAAGCGGCCCATGGTTCTAATGCTCTGTTGGCAAGGTTGTATTGCACCTGTTCCTTTCAATGTTACCAGTCCTCAAGTGGCTTCTGAACATGTAAATCTAGTGTCCAAAATGACCATCAGACAGCACTTTGCTCCACATGTAATCATACCATATATGCAATTTCTGAGATGGTTATGTTCAGAATGAGCAGGACTCGAACCTGCAACCTTTGGCACCAGTCACCTAGCTGAAATGGGAAACACGCATATCCACTCGACCAAATCCCCATTCCTAAAAAAAAGAATGGTTCAATGGAGGTAGTTATGTGCGAGTGCCATATAAACACGGTAATGCAGTATATTATACTGAGTTGGCATTTATTTCCACAATCCGGGACAATCCACCAGCATTAAGGAAATGCCGAAAATATTTATTTTATGTTCAAAACAAGTGGGACTCAAACCTGCAACCTTTGGCACCAGTCACCTAGCTGAAATGGGAAAACGCACATATCCACTCGTTCAAATCCCCATTCCTAAAAAAGAATGGTTCAATCGAAGTAGTTATGTGTGAGTCCCATATCAGCACGGTATATGTACTGAGCCGGCATTTATTTCCAGAATCAGGGACTTAAATCAACCAGCATTAAGAAAATGCCGAAAATATATATTTTATGTTTGGAATGAGCGGACTCGAACCTGCAACCTTTGGCACCAGTCACCTAGCTGAAATGGGAAACACACATATCCACTCGACCAAACCTTATGTTATACAAGAGGCCCATAGGCCTGGTGTTGTGCTGACATTGCCATTGATGTCCAAGCTACATCCTGCCATTGCAAAATCACCTCTTTCAACTTTACAGGTATGGTGAACACACAAAAATACGTTAAAGTCACTGATATTACCTAACATTATACCTTTGGCCATGGTCTATATATCCTATAAATTTGGCAAGTCTGATACAATTACTTTTCAAGATATTAATTTTTTTATCTTAATAGATTTTTTGGATCATAATTTCCATCAAGTTATAGGTGGCGCCACTAGTATCATTAGCAACTTACACTTTGACCTCCCCCACAATCCTATTGAGTTTGGTAAAATCTGCCAAAAATTAAAGATGCTAGAGTGTTTACAAGATTTTCATATTTTGACCCCTATATTGCATAATATTGTAGGTGGTGCCACCAATATCGAAATTAACCTCAATCTTTATACACCCTATAGACCATGAAAGTTATATTGGGCTAATTTGAAAACTGTGGATGGTATTGCAGTCACAACATTTTGACATTTTGACCTATATATTACATAATACTGTAAGTGGCGCCACCAACATTGATGTCAACAAAGATTTTTATACACTTTATAACTCCTAAATGTTACATGGGCCTATCTCAAAAATTGTGGGGTGCAGACCATTCAGAAGATGACCCCTACATTTAAACTGGTAATTTGATCTTGACCTACAATTCAATTAAACAACTGTTACTGTAAGCGCCCCACATCGTGCTTTCTATATATAGTCTGTCTGTTCAAATAATAACTTTTTGAGGTTTTGAAAAAACACAATAAACTTGGAAAAGCACCAAACTCCATAGTTAATAGGTCACACTGACCCAAAAAGTAGGTCACCAAGTACAGTTTTATGTATTATGCAATCAAGTGCAATTTTGATCTGGAGGCTCATTTCCCTTTGCCATTGATGTCCAAGCTACACCCTGCCATTACAAAATCACCTTTTCCAACTTTACATGAATAGTGACCTCACAAAAATACGTCAAAGTTACTGATATTACATAGCATTCTACCTTTGGCCTGGTCTATATATCGTATAAATTTGGCAAGTCTAATCCAATTACTTTTCAATATATGGAATTTAACATCTTAAAACACATTTTGGCTCATAATTCCCGTCAAATTATAGGTGGTACCACTAGTATCACCAGCAACTTAGACTTTGACCTTGCCCACAATCCCACCAAATTTGGTGATGATCTGCCACAAGACTTCACATTACCGTGTTGATATGGCACTCGCACATAACTACCTCCATTGAACCATTCTTTTTAGGAATGGGGATTTGGTCGAGTGGATATGTGCGTTTCCCATTTCAGCTAGGCGACTGGTGCCAAAGGTTGCAGGTTCGAGTCCCGCTCGTTCCGAACATGAAATATAATACTATAGGTGATGCCACCAACATTGATGTTGACAAAGATTTTTATACACTTTATAACTCCCAAACGTTATATGGGCCTATCTCAAAGTTGTGGGGTGCAGAGAATTCACGAGATGACCCCTATTTCCAAACTGGCCCCTTGACCTTGACCTCCAACTCAATAAAAAGGTTGCTACAGTTCAAAATCTGTGCCTCTCATCCAGCTTTCCATATATAGTCGTTTGTTCAAATCGGGTCAAAACTTTTTGAGTTATTGATGAAAAACAATAAACTTGGTCACAGTGACCCAAAAAGTAGATTTCCAAGTACAATTCTACATATTTTATAATCAAGTGAAATTTGATCCAGAGGCTCAATTGTCTTTGCCATTGATGTCCAATCTGCACCCTGTCATTACAAAATCACCTTTGCAACTTTACAGGTATGGTTACTTCACAAAATAAGTCAAGGTCACTGATATTATGTAACATTCTACCTTTGGCCATGGTCTTTATAGCCCATAAATTTGGCAAGTTTAATCCAATTAATTTTCCTAATATGGAATTTTACATCCTACAACACATTTTGGCTTTTGATTTCCATCAAATTATAGGTGGTGCCACTAGTATCGTAAGCAACTTAGACTTTGACCTCCCCCACAATCCCACCAAATTTGGTGAAGATCCACCAAAAATTCAAGATGCTAGAGTGTTCACAAGATTTTCACATTTTAACCCCTAATTACATAAAAACGTAGGTGGTGCCACCAATATCAAAAGGGGCTTAGATTTTCATACACCTTATTAGTCCCAAAAGTTACATATTGGGCTAACTTGAGAGCTGTGGATGGTATGGCAAGGAAAAGTTTACGGATGGACAGACATGAGTGGTCGCAAAAGCTCTGCAACTTTTGGTCAGCAGAGCTAAAAAATTATTTTCTCTAAAAATTCTTTAAAGCAAAACGATGTCAGGTATTTTCAAAGAAGTGAACAGATCTTGTTTAAATGTGTGTCAAAAATGAAGAGTAAACCAAGTGTATCAGCTTTGACAAAATAAGCCAAATTGCATTTTTGTATCACCATTGTGAAAAAACAGTTTTAAAAAATCCCAAGTATGCTTTTGTAGATACATGTATTGAATCATAACAGCACAAATTTGACCATTTTATGTTGTATATTTTTCAAGGCATATCCAAAATTAAAAAACAAAACAGAACAAAAGACAATTTTATCCAAAACACTTGTGTTTATACAACAACTATGCCTGTATGGTTGCATCTTTGGTGGAGACGCATAGTGCAAAGCTTTGCGGTCCATTAAGTAGACAGGTTTGTTATGTACGAAGGCATATTTCTGTGATATTTTGCCCAGAAGTGAAGTCACTTTGAAAGGTTAAGCCAAAATTTTTAGAAGCTAAGATGAAGGCTGTCTCATGTTCGAGTGTCTTTGATGTAAGGGTGACATTGACTGTGTGGCCATAGAGTCAGGCTGGTCCTAGTTCATTTCACCTTATTTGAAAGATTTTCGCTTGCTTTCTTTAGAAACAGAAATTGAAGCAAAGACCACACATATACCTGAAATCAAGGACTGTTATGAGTGTAGGATGGTTATGTGTACTCTTAGTGTGCATTTACTCTGTACGTAATCTCACCTGTTGCATTCCCTGTAGGGCCTGCTGGAGGGACTTCATCTGTTTGTCTTTTTCATCCAAGCTGTGCTGATTCTCATGTTTGAGTAATTCTACTTCATTCTTGTAGGCCTCAAGTTGACACTTAAGAGACTCATTCTCATCTTTTTGCATCTGTATGGTGGCCCAGTTGGCTGCTTGTTCCACCATGGTGCTCCCTGCAACAGTAGCAAATGTCCACATTCAAACACCCAAACCTGTGTCACTGCCTTGTATGCTTATAGCATGTTGATCACTTAACCCTTCAAGTGCTAATCACGGCAGCTATAGTCATTTTCTTATTAGCGTTAAACAGATAATGGTTAAAAGATTGAAATTCCTCATAAAGATACCTTTCATTCAAATACCAGCAAGCCTAGTCAAACCAAAAAGTAGTCTTAGTCAACAGCTTTCCTCAGGTCACTTGCACACAAAGTGATCCGAGGAAAGCTGTTGACTCAGTCCTAAATCAGAACTTAAGGATTAGTAGTCTATCACTCAAACTCTTTCCATTTCTTTTTTTCCCCAACAATCAAGGTGAATACAAAACAACTTAATGATTTAAAAGTTCTTTTCTTTTGTAAGAGATGTCTTCATTACAATATCTATCCAAATTTACACTATCTAGTACACAAAACTGTACATTTAGTTTTCATGTACAATCTAGAACACAGCTGTGACTTGGCAAAACAACTGACTTCACACTTGCCTTATTATGGTTAGCAAGCAAAACTGGCTCTTTCCTACCTAGAATGTTATCGATCTTTTTCTTCTTTGTGATGGGAGCATCTCCATCTTCTGAATCAGACATTTCCATTTCAGCTTCCTCGCGATCACACAACAACTCCTCTTGCTGTTTTGAATGGATCTCCTGCAATAAAATATTCCGTGACCTTTGACCTTGACCTTTGCAACCTCACCCCACAGGTAAACCCTTAAGAGCCATCACTACCTAATATATGATATACTAGCCTTCACTGTGCAAGTGTTTGTAGCATTTGCCCACAAATTTTGGGTTTTGAACTTTGCATGAAGTACCAAATTTAGCTGCTGAAAAAATATATTACCTAACAAACTGCATTATTCTATTCCAATATTGACCTAACAATGAGGACAGTTGCCATTGCCTTCATTCTGCTGCTAGGATTTTGTTTGATCAAATAGTTATTCCAGTGAAACCACATCACAACAACACTCAAATACCCAACATATTTTGGAGCAGCTTAAAATCAAATGCTGTTGTTATTTGGGTCATTTATCTGACATAATCAGATATTGGACACATTTTCAGGGACCAGATGGTGTCATCATTGTGAAGTTTCATTGTATAAACTATGTCTTGATGCAGATGGTGTCATCATTATGAGGTTTCACTGTATAAACTACGTCTTGAATGTTGTGAGACCTGTCCACATAAAAACAAATGGCAAGCTGCAGCTACTGAAACCTACATGATGCATTCCGTGCTAACAATAAGGTTTTACTTTGCCGGTCAACCAAGACAAGTGACATGTTTCCAATAGCCTACATGACACCAAGCAACATGGTGCTGACACAAGCTGTAGCAAGGGCTGCCCACCACCTCAGTTCTGTGCTTGTTTTGACACTACACCTGTGGGGCAGAGAGACATGCAACCACAGGCAAACTGAAACGTCTGCGTGCTGTGCGCATTCCATTGTGTACATAATAATACACAAGGTCGGGGTAAATGTAGTTGTATCGCGTGACAATTTTGCCGTTTTTCGCAGTTTTCGGATGTCAAAACCGCATTCCTTCCGCCTTGAACGCTGACAAAAACGTGTTTGCAAGTTTCGCTCCGTATTTAAACATGTTTAGTGTGAGGTAGAAGGTTAAAATGTTGTTCGTCATATAGATTAGGTAATAAGGAACACAGACATATATGGTTTTACCACAGCCATGAGGATATGTTAACTTTCCTGAAGCAAATATCAGGGTACTGTTGAATGTTGACACGGTGAGTGGGACGCCTTGTGTATTATTATGCACACAATGGAATGCACACAGCACGCACACGTTTCAGTTTGCCTGTGCATGCAACTGGGGTCTCTCAACATCAAACCAAAGCCCTTAATTGTCTGAACTTAAAATCAACAAGTGCCAGGAAATGAAACAAAAAAGATGAAAGTTCAAACAGATTTGATAGTTCACAAATGAAACTAGATTGAAGGACATGTCATCTGCACTGACACTGTTTTGAGTCCAAACAATACATGACACATTTAGCCTGGTATGGCTGGCAAACAACACACAGGGCACCGTCAGCTAGTTCAAGTTAAATCAGGAAGCAAATCACAGCCTTCTGTCTACTCAGGTCACCACAAATCTGAGCAGGAGTTTGTATCAACTTGAAGTACACAGCTGCCTGACATGAGTCAGGAGATTTCAACAATTTTTTTTACTTTGAAGCAATGAAGTGAATAACCTGCACATCTTAACACATATCTGGAGTTGCTTCCTCTGGGAAATATACCCAACCCATTCCCAAGACATCCAAATGTACTTAAGGACAGATAAAATACCAAGAGTATTTTTTGATAACTACTACCTATCAAAGTACATAAGTGAAAAATATTAATGAAAACATGTAACAAGAGGCCCATGGACCTAATGCTCTGCTGGCACCTTGGCTATATTGCACCTACATCCTCATTTCGAACTTGTGAGTCAACATATGATAAATGTTTGTCACTAATGTGGTAAAATTAACCTTATTTCCCAAGATAATGAATTTCACATGTTTCAACACACTGCTGGTATATGATAATTCAAAAAGTTGTTAATAATTTTCCATTCTATACAATATTACTGATGGTATATATGGGAACATGTAAAAGCTTATGTGATTTTAGTGTCTCACTTATCAAGCAGATGACACTTTGCTGCACATGTAATCATAGCTTATTTGTGCAATTCCTGTGATGAATATTGTTGCACGTGCCAAGACAACAATGAGTGAGTCCTTAACTTTATGTTCTCAGTGACCTTGGGACAGAAAATCAGATTATGTAATACAACAGGCCCATAAGCCTGGTGCTGTGCCGACATTGTCACTGATATCCAAGCTACACCCTCCCATTAGAAAATTACCTCTTTCAATTTCACAGGCATGGTGACCTCATAAAAATAGATCATGGTCACTGATCAATATTATATAAAATTCTAGCTTTGGATATTATATATCGTATAAATTTGGAAAGTCTAATCCAATTACTTTTCAAGATATGGAATTTTATATCTTAAAACACATTTTGGCTCATAATTCATGTCAAATTATAGGTGGCACCACCAGTATCGTCAGCAAGTTAGACTTCACCTCCCCCACAATCCCATTCAATTTTGTGAAGATCTGCCACAAATTAAAGATGCTAGAGTGTTCACAGGATTTTTATATTTTGACCCCTATATTACATAATATTGCACATTTAGGCCTCTACATAGTTATAGAGCAAACTTATTTGTAAACCGGCACATTCGCCTCCTTGGCACTTGCCGAGTCTTTTATACATAATATTGTAGGTGGCACCACCAATACTGAAAGGAACCAAGATTTTATACACCCTATAAGTTCTGAAAGTTATATTGGGCTAACTTGAAAACTGTGAACGGTATTGCAGTCACAAGATTTTCACATTTTGACCTATATATTATAAAATACTATAGGTGGCGCCATGAACATTGATGTCGACAAAGATTTTTATACACTCTAACTTCTGAATTTTACATGGGCCTATCTCAAAAATTGTGGGGTGCAGACCATTCAGGAGATGAACCCTATATTCAAACTGGTCATTTGACCTTGACCTTCAACTCGGGTTACAAAATTGTTATGTTCAAAATATGCGCGCCACATCCAGCTTTCCATATATAGTCTGTTCAAATCAGGTAATAACTTTTCGAGTTATTGATGAAAAAAATGAACCTGGACAAGCGCCTAACTCCATAATTACTGGGTCACAGTGACCCAAGAAGTAGGGCAGCAAGTACAATTTTATGTATAATGTAATCAAGTGCAATTTTTATCTGGAGGCTCAATTGTCTTTGCCATTGATGGTCAAGCTGCACCCTGCCATTACACAATCACCTTTTCAACTTTACAAGTATTGGGACCTCACAAAAACAGGTCAAGATCACTGATACTAAGTAATATTGTACCTTTGGCCATGGTCTTTTTATCCCATAACTTTGGCAAGTCTAATCCAATTACTTTTCCTAATATGGAATTTTACATCCTACAACACATTCTGGCTTTTGATTTCCATCAAATTATAGGTGGTGCCAATAGTATTGTTAGCAACTTAGATTTTGACCTCACCCACAATCCCACTAAATTTGGTGAAGATCCACCAAAAATTAAAGATACAACAGTGTTCACAAGATTTTTGTATTTTGATCCCTATATTACATAATATAGTAGGTGGCACCACCAATATCCAAATGGGCCTAGATGTTCATACACCTTGTACGTCCTGAAAGTTATATTGGGCTAACTTGAAAACAGTGGACGGTATCAGGCTAACAAGCAAATGTTTACGGAAGTGTCTAGTGTGTTAAACTTATGTACTAACAATGATCGTGAAGTGAGTGTTTAAGGTAATTGCCTATAGTCACCTATACACCCAAGTGATGAAATAGGATGAAACAACAATGAATGATGGTTTCTGACTTTAGACAGACTAGAGAAAATCTCTAGGTCAGTTGAACTTTACAGTGTACCAACTATCACCCTACCATCACTTCTATGTTAGCCCTAACTAAATCTATAGATTAATATAATATAGTGTCTTGGAATGAGTGTTGTATTTTGTCAGTATTGTTCCATATCTATGGAAACGCTTCAACAGAGTTTAAATTAGCTTTTTGGTGTCATAGGGTTTGTGGCATAGTTTTTTTTATCAGTATTCTTATATTGGACGGATGGACAGACGGAAACACATGAGCAGTTGCATAAGCTCTGCAACCTTTGGTCAGCAGAGCTGAAAACATACCATGGATTCTTTCATCAGTATTTGTTTTGCAGTTATGAAAAACTAAAATTAAGGTTTTAGTATTTGGGGCTCCCTCCATTTTTGAAAGCACATGCATGTATTTGGAAAGCTAAACAAGATACTAAGAGAAGAGTTATATCCAAATTTGTGTAGTGATCCCACATTTGACATATTGCCAATGAGTTTAATGTTCATTCCACAATCAGCCCACAAGTTGAAATTATAATTAAATTTGAAATTTTTTGATCATTTTCTTTTCAGCAATATATACTTTATAAGTGTCTGCATTAATACTTTTCAGTCTATCATGTGTGTTGATCGGTAGTTACCCTAAAATGCTCCTGGCGTCGTACCTGTCCTTAACATGATTTTCCATCACAGATTTTGAAATTTGATTTTTGGAGGCAGTAAGTACAGACCAGTAAATAGTGTTAAAAATGTAAATCTGTCATTTCATTTTTAAGACAAGTGTATTTTTATTTTATTATCACTATCATTGTTATTATTATTATTATTATTATTATTATTATTAATTTTTTTTGTGAGAAAGCACCCACATTTAAGTGGGAATGTATGTTTGATTAAAAAGGTTAAAAATATTCAAGTTTTCCAACTCCAACCAAACTTGCCATGTGAACATGTGCTGCTTTAATTGTCCACACCACAGACCAATACATCTACTCCACAATGTCTGCTGCCTGTTTCTATCACCACATCCTGCCATTTTCTCTGGTGAAACAAGGAGAGATTTGACAATTGTGAATCCTATTGAGACACAGTATGCAGAGGGGACCTACAACGCTGACAGGCCAAGTCATCAACACTGACAGCCCTAGTCATCAGATTTTTCACAGGTGTTGTACTTAGTATGATTCTGTTAAAAAAACAACCTGATGATAAACTGTGGAGAGGCAGGCGGGTGGCAGTGGAACAAACACAGGTAACCCGTGTGTCCATCAGTCACAAACACAGGTAACCCGTGTGTCCATCAGTCACAAACACAGGTAACCCGTGTGTCCATCAGTCACAAACACAGGTAACCCGTGTGTCTATCAGTCACATACACAGGTAACCCGTGTGTCCATCAGTCACAAACACAGGCATTATTGGTCACCACAAAAGTAGCCTTCCGGAGGTTTGCACATGGATCAGACCCTGAGCACTTTTTTTATCATTCCCTTACACAATGTTATTTCCCAAGACAATGTCATCAAAGTGTATGACTGATCTTGAGACACACAAGTAGGTCAACAGATAGTTGCAAAGTTTCAAGCTGTCTTCACAACAGACTAAATGTATTATATACAAGGCTTTGCTTCATAACTAGGACATAATTTAATGTGCTGACATTATATTTTTGTGTAGAATAAGACTATTTCAACTTTGTTTCAAACATATACAACACCAACAGACCCTTTTAATCTGCAATAAAGAGGAGTCAATGGTCTTAACTGGACCCAGAAGTAAGCCTAACTCTACACAGTTACAAAATATGTATTTTCATCTGTAGCCTTTACATGCATCTTTTAGTCTTATGTAAAAGCATCACTTAAATCTATTGATCTATTGATGCTAAGGAAATAAAAAAAAAAAAAAAAACCCAGAGCCAGTAATGTACAAATATAGAGGTTTAAAGCTGAAATGCTGTTTGTTTTATCATTCAATACAGAAAGACCACAAGTCTACAAATCAAAATATACATTATCAAACATGCAACTCTTTTGTCCACCTGTCTTTCAGATGGTCATTGCTGAAATACTTACAAGCAACCTTGCTTGACCTTGACATTTTGACCTTGTTCTGCACCAGATCCATAACGCCACTCACCCTTCCATGTACTGTGTGTATACTAGGCATTCACCACATGTGCCATGTACATGATATTATGCTGTACACTTCCTCTATCATGTCTGTGTTCAGGCAACTTTTCCATGACATACATTGAGTGAACGTTTCCTGGAGTGAAATGCATTACAAAGGGCCCAGCAGCATACTGCCGTACATACTCAGTGAAACCTTAGGAGCACTCTTGTCACACCACCTTTTCCCATCAGACTTCTTTCAGGGGGTCTTAACCCTTTCCTCTACAATCAAAACTGAGTCAACAGCTTTCCTTGGCATGGGCTGGACAAGTGCCCAACCCATGCCAAGGTAAGCTATTGACCTGGGTCATGTGATCTGGAAAGGTCTCATCTACAATTCTAAATCACAGTCTCTTTTATTACTGTTGAAATTAGTTGAACACACTGAAGCAGACCACATTTGGCCGCCAGCTCATTTTGGCCAGTTTAAGAGGAAAGGTTATTAAAGTCTTTGCTTTTTTCCCCACACCAAATTCATTGCAAACTGCTGGGAACTATATGGGAAATGTATTTTTCAGATTCCTCCAGGGAGCAGTAGGTCTAAACCCCAAGTGTGCAGTCTTACATCAGGGGTTTGGCATTGATAATGAGGCATGTCTCACCAGGTCATTTGGTTTCTAGGCAACACCAAAAGCAGTGACCATGTGCTTTACTAACTTAGTATTGCATTGACTGGAATGCAGCTGTCATCCCTGATCAGTTTCCAGGATATGCTGTGAAAGAGATTTTGCTCAATTAAAATTGCAGTGACACTGGAATGATTCTGTGTCTCCAGCACAGGACCAGCATATTATGCTGCCCTCATGCTGATATTCAGAATCAATCCAGCATACATTAGATCAACACTGAAATAATGCTGAAACCATGCTGGGTTCCAGTATAATTTCAGCATATGCTTGCTGAACTTGAGCTGTGACTCAGTGTTGATCTAGCAGAAGCTGTGTCAATAATGAAACCATGATGAAATAATACTGGATCAGCATATGTGTGCTAAACTTGCACTAAGATAAAACACTGGTCTTCCATATGTCATACCAGTCATGAAATCATGCTTAAACAACACTGATTTTCAGCATTGGGTTAGAATTACTATGCTATGCTCAACTAATGCTTGGTTACAGTATTTATCAAGCATATGCTTCATCAATGCTAAAATAATGCTGAAACAATATTGATTTTCTAAAATAGTATCATTTCAGTACAAGTCATACTGAAATAGTACTGCTTGGCAGCATAGGTCCAGTACATGCTGAAGTAATGCTAAAAGAAATAGTCACTTAAGCATAAGCAACAGCTAGACCTCACTACCTGCAAAAATAGGTCACAGTCATCCAAAATTTTACAAAATTTAATCACTGGTCAGCACATTTGGTGTAAAATTTGTAACTCCATCTCAATAATATTGAGACATCATATTATCACTGTAAGCACAATGATACAAATTTTTACAATTTTATACATATCTTGATACACAGGTCAAGATACAATACATGATATGATACATTCTATAGTCCATATTTTGCTTCCAAACAACATGTCTACAGCTGCCACTTGGCTGTCCAGCATTAAACCAGAAGCTCTATAGATGGTGCCGCAAGTGGCCAATACCCATCTGGAGCTATCTGTAAAAAACATGGCTGCATCAACTACAGAGCGAGGTAGCTCTGGTTGCAGCTCTGGCATCTCAGACGTTTAAACCCTTGGGAAAGTTCATACAACTGTGCAGTTATTTAATAAAGTACAGATTTGTATCATTTTTATTCAATGCTTGATGTCAGGAACTGATACACATATCATGGGCAAATGTATGGCAGTGAACCAGTAAACTGTTGACCCCTCATTATCACAAATATGAATTTAATGTGTTTTGATCCCTGTAATATTAGTTCCAATTAATACCACCTGTGGTGCCACTATGACTCCACATCTGATTACTGTTCCTGTAATAGATATAGGAGGGTCTAGTTCCTCTCATTTCAAACCATACATCCACATGTACACTGTGTAGTCTCTGCTTGGCCCAGTGAGGCTAACAGCGCTCTGTCCCATATCCAATTCCTCTGTTTTGTATGTCCAAACTCCTGTCAGACACATGAGGAGACCATGTGCTCAATGACCTGCTTTCCTTGCTACCTGTTGGTACCTTGTGCCCATTGTAAACCAAGGACACCTACATGGACTCAATCTTATGCTAATTCAGGAGATGAGAGAGAGACCAAGCATTTCACTGCAGCATGTACGACCAGTTGCTGTTAACCCAGCAGGTCCCATTCTGCTGTCCCCTTTTTTAAGAGTCTGAACACATCAGTTTTTCAAACTATGTGCAGCCCCTTGCTTGATCATTTGTCATTCCAGTTTATATCTTTGTGTTCTCTCCTTGCTAACTTACCTGTCTGACAACCGTTTCAACTTACCATGTCATGGCAGCCTCGTCCTCACATCAATACTCACCATCCACTCATTATAACTCCCTTTTTCATTCCACTTTACTTTTCTGAAAAAGTTTTACTTTGGCTTACAGTTTTTTGTTTTGTTTGTTTGTTTTGTTTTTTTTTTGGGGGGGGGGCACAGAATGACCAATGATAAAGCAAGAAATAAAATCATCATGGAATTTGGAGGCCCTACTTCAACTTTTAACATCAAATGTTTACTTAGAAGTTGTGTATAGCATATACTAAATTAATGCATTTCAATCAAGAAATCCTCCAAATATCATGTATCTGTTTCAATTTTCAGTGAGCAAACTTTGCTTTGTGTATAGGATGACCTTGGTACTCAGGTCAAGGACATACATGTACCATGGCCTACCTGTGCTTGCCTGCGCCACACATCCAGGTTCTTGCGCTGTGCCTTAGAGAAATGATCCCAGGCCTTCTGCTTACAGGCCGACGCAAAGACCTTGTCTATCTGCTCCACTTAACGGGCGGAAAACAGGCAATAATGACATTACTGACATTGCACAAATCTGTGATACATCTACCCCTCTGTCCTTACACACCAATGTGTTGCCATTGAAGTCTGCTCTTAAATTACAAGGACCCTGTCCCAGGAGACCACCTGCTCTAGTAAGACCAATTGTGGTAATCAGAAATTAACTCTTTCAGTGCCAATTA
Organism: Hermodice carunculata; assembly: GCA_964020975.1. NCBI lineage: Eukaryota > Metazoa > Annelida > Polychaeta > Eunicida > Amphinomidae > Hermodice > Hermodice carunculata. The sequence goes on along the minus strand of CAXHWN010002650.1, from coordinate 138,153 downwards.
TGTCTTAAGTCATCCACTTACTTAGGTCACACTAGTCTGAATTTTCATTACGATCCCAGATTCATCTTCTCCACAAAAAGACTTTTAATTCAGGTACCAGTATGCCTATAGTTCCAGGGAGAATATCCCAGTTCAACACCTTTTCTTGGCATGTACTGGGTGCAATGCACCCAATGCACCTAGCAAAGCTGTTGACTCAGCCCAAAACGAGGCATTGAAAGGGTTGATTCTATAATAAATCATAAATTACCCACTGCACAAACCCCTCCCCTTTGTATGTAGCAGAGGAGTGGATCATGTGAATTTGACTGGTCCTGCAACAGAAATGGTGTCCAGCTCCCAAAAGGACAGTCCTACATGTAATTTGTGTACAATGTCACGTGTCATGTTGCCCCAGTAAGCACCACTTACATGTCCTGGGGAGATCAGAGAAACAAACAGTGCACAAGTGTTTCATGCAGACTACATGTCATTTATTTCAGACCGAAGATTTCATCAAAATATGAACTAGGGAATTATGACCGTCCTGTACTATTTGCATCCACAAATAATTTGGTCTAGTGCCCTTTGGAATAATATCAAGGTCATCTTTCATTAAGACCACCATCACTGTTTGTTACATCATTTTTTGTTGATGCACATCTGGAGTCTTCATTTCTTAAATGAAAAGTAATTGTTCCAGTGTTATGAGGATATGTCAAAGCCACTATGTCAGTTTGACCTTTCAAGGTCACTCAATGTCAAAATTAACAACATCAAAAGAACACCCAAAAAAACCCTCGGGAGGTACTGTTCAATTAGCATTGAGAGTAACCATGGGCCTAGGATCCACCATTACCAAGATTGAGCCAATAAATCGGTTTGACCTTTCATCAATGGATGCAAAAATTTACATCAAAAGAAATCCCATAGGTACATGATCTTTTCAATTAGTGTTCTCATCAAAAAATGCCATTCAAAGAACAGACTATTTTTGGCCACTTGTGTTCTTTTTCCTACAATTTATTTAATACCAGTGCAAGGGCAGACCTTAGTAACTTGGCACAACCTCTTTCAAATTATTGACGAATCTACCAGAATAAGCAACTATTCCACCAGCTTACTAGATGGTATCATTGTTGACTTACCCCCACTCCTCCTGGACACTGGCACTCTTGCTCCTATTTCTAACTCTGACCACACTGTTGTTTACTGTTCCTTCTCTCTCTCTCTTATTGCAAGGGTACATTGTTCAAAGGGCCACTTTATGACTTTAATCAGAGGCCAAAGGGCACAAAGCTCTGCTGAACACCAGCACCAAATACATTCATTTCCTGAAATGCATTCCGTCCATGACCTTAAGAAATGAATCCAGGTCATCCATACAATGCAATATCAAACCTACAGATGATACTAACTTATGGTACATTTGGTGTCATTCACCCTTTTCTTTATAAAACTATTTAATTAAATGTTCTCTTCTCAAGTGCTTAATGGTCTTGAAAAATAAGTCAAAGTCACACAATTATTGGGTCAAGGTGATCCAAAAAGTAGGTCACCCAGTACAGTCTTATGTATAATGTACTCAGGAGCAATTTTGATCTGGAGGCTCTATACACCCTGTTCAAAAGTCCCTGTCATATTTGGAACACTACTATCATCTGGTGGCAGAAATCAGAATGAGGCTGGGGTGGAAACCAAATCAAGTCCCCATTCACTTACATGTTAAATTTGCCTACTTTTCTAGCTCATATATATCATTTAAAAACACTTTCCATTACACCCATTCTGTTATCCTAATAAGACAACTCTAGGACTATAACAGGGAAGGGAAAAAACAGGTTTTCAGTGTTTGATCCATTGTTGCAAAAGTTACTGTGATGTAGTCTGTTAATATGAAATAAGTTTTCATGGCAACATGTTTTATATCATCTTATTACAAAACGTAATCTGTTGCATTCATATTTTAGAACCAGTCATTCATTTGGGTGCGTAATTTGTACTACCTGGGACATCTATATATATATATATATATATATATATATATATATATATATATATATATATATATATATATATATATATATATATATATATATATATATATATATATATATATATATATATATATAAACCAAAAAAACAAGAAAATCATGATGATCCTGTGTTGCAAATACTGTAAAAGCATATTCCGATCAGCAGAGTGCTGATCGGAATATGCTTTTACAGTATTGCAACACATGCACTGTAGGTTGCACAGCTATATACATGTACAGTGGTAGCAATGTTTGATACATAATTCATTAAAAATAGAAAAAAATTGCAGTGCCACCTGGTGGCCATAATAAGAACTAGGTGATCCCAGGTGACCCTACATGCAATATCAAAGCAATTGGCCAAGTAGTTCTTGAGATGAAGAATTTTTTTCTACAAAAAATCAATTAAAAATTTCATAATTTAGAAAACTTATTGCATCATCATATCCTTTGCACACTTGGTAGAGGTCCACCTGGGGGAACATCCAATGAAAAATCAAAGCATTCCAAGCACTGGTTTTTGAGAAGAGGTTGAAAATGTAAATACAATAGCCATATATTCTATACAGTTGTAACACTTTACCTACAGTTGTAAAGTTTGATTTCCCATAACTTTGTCAAAAATTAACATATATCCATATCATTTTCACAAACTTTCATAGTCTAAAGTCAAATTATATTCTGATGAAATTTTAAGTAATTCTGTTCAGACATTCTGGAGAAGTCAAAAAGAGCATTAACACACAAAAATTAATAAAATAATAAGAAAAATTGTAGTGCCACCTGGTGCCCAAAATAAAAACTAGATGACCCCAGGTGATCCTATGCGTCTATCAAAGCATTTTGCCATGTAGTTCTTGAGATGAAGAAATTAAAACAAGATGGCTGCCTGAACAGCCCATGCTCAGCTGACCCAGAGATTCATCATGTCTGTGTGCCAACACAGACATATTTTCTTTATTTCCTTCCTTCTTTCCTTCCTTCTTACTTTCTTTCTTACTTTCCGGGCAAATTTGTCCGACGTTTTATTTGAAAAGTATTACATGTAAACAGTCCAAATTTGGCATGATTATACTTCCATACATGAAGTCTTGAGTTTTTGTAAAGAGGTTCAACGGTTTTGAAAATTATGCAAATTAGGGCCATTTGAAAATTTAAATCTTGAATATCTTCAAAACTATAATAGGTGCAGGTAACCAATCCAACTTCAATTAATATGTTTGTAACACTGCACCTTTTTGTAATTTACATGTGACCTCTAAAGGTCAAAGGTCAAGTTAATTTGGAACTTCAAAATTTTCATCCAGTCATAACTCCAACAATTTTTATTCAATTTTGATCATGTTGGGTCAAATTGTAGCTATTGCAACACTGCACATTTTTGTAATTTACATGTGACCTCTACAGGTCAAAGGTCAAGGTCATTTGGACCTTTTAAATTTTCATCTAGCCATAACTCAGCCAATTTTTATCCAATTTTGATCATGTTGGACTCAAATTGTAGCAATTGTAATAGTGCACGTTTTTTTGTAATTTACATATGACCTCTAAAGGTCAAAGGTCCATGTCATTTGGAGCTTTGAAAGTTTCATTCAGTCATACTTCAGCCAATTTCCATCCAATTCTAATCATGTTAGACTCAAATTGTAGGTATTACAACATTGCACATTTTTGTAAGAACCTTTAACCTCTAAAGGGCAAAGGTCAAGGTCATTGGGCCCTTTGAAAGTTTCATCTTGCCATAACTTGGTCAACTTTCATCTGATTTGGTTCATGTTGGGCTTTAATTATGTGTATTGTAACACTGTGCATTTTTGCAATTAACGTTTGACCTGTAAAGGTTAAAGGTCAAAGTCATTTGGACTTTGAAATTTTTATCCAGCCATAAGCTTAATTAAATGTGAAATACCAAAACTTGTAGCCCGTAATATATACATTTGAAGGCTCACAGACAGATTCCCTTTGAAGCAAATCTTCTTTTCTAGTTACACTTGATTTTCTGAGAACTTGGAATAGGACAAAAAAGGTAGACACTTGCCAAAGGTACATCCATTCCAAATTTGACACAAATCTGGCCAAAATTATTTAAGTTATCACCATTACAAGAAATTCCCTTGTTAATCTTTCCAACTAAAACTTTTAAAAAAATTCAAAAACAAAAAAAACAAAACAAAAAAAACCAAAAAACATAAAAAATCCAAACATCACTGGAGCATGACCATTTGAACAACTTGGTAGAGACTCACCCAAGGTACATTGCCACTAAGCTTGAATTCAATGTGATGGACACTTTCTTCAAATAAGTCCAAAATGTGAATAAGCATTAGAATGCCCACTGACTTACATATTAGTATTAGTATTAGACACTCATAACACTAGTGGCACTGTGATCTTGGCTTAGGGTATGAAAGTTCATCCATGTAGACTGTAAGTCTGGCCTTTATAGAAGACGACTAACATGGTCTTGGGCCAAGCAATTCTCAAGTTATGTTTTGTGTTAGTGACCCTGCGACCTTGGGAATGAGGTCAAGGTCATAAATATACCGTAGACCTAAGTGTGTCCCTAACAGATGACCACTACCATTTAAAGCAACAGTCTTACCTGAAGCAGCTCTCAAGTTATCAGCTCTTCAGTTAAATTCACCAAAAAGGCCCAGTGAGTCTGTGACCATGTGAATTAGGTCAAGGTCCCCAAAGTATTAAGTCTCATCCTTCTGCCCAGAAGTATCCCTGTGCAATTTCAAAATATTAGCAGAACAGTTTCATCGCAGCTGAGTTTTGAATACTTGAAAATGAAAAAAAAAGAATTCATAAAAATTCTACAAATCAGATGGACAGATGGACGGACAACAGATGACAGACAATGGACCACACTAGTCAGGTGAGGTAAAAAACACACCGACCATGCCTTTATTCATACAGTTTGGACTTAGTATTGTAGTATTACATAGCAACTTGAGGAAATTCAGTTCATTTTGACAAGCTACATTTTAATGACAGCTCACAATTGGGTCATCTCTGAGGGTGGTCTTTGGAGACAGGTCCCTGATGGTGGTCTTTGGAGACAGGGTCACAGTAATCAGTAATTCAGCATCAAGCTCTCACCTTTAAATCTAATTACTGATCAAGTTTATTTTTGCTTTCAAGTGCCAATGACAATTGTTTCTGTACAATTAATGTGTTTATTTAAAGAGACTTCAATGACGACTCATGTTAGAGGTTGATGGGGCAGACGTGCTGCCTACACACGTGTAGAGGAGTACCAAGGTGTCCTATGAAGCCACCACACAGCTGTTCCAAAACAAAGGCAAAAAAGCAATTATACATCACCAAGCCATCGCACAGTTTTCCACAGGTCTGCATATTTGATTTGCAACTATGTTACCATGGCTACCACCTCTCAGATCTCTGCCTTGCCCTGAGGCTCTGATCGCTTAGTTGTGCCATCCCAGCTAATCAGGTGTGAGATGGACTTTCCTCAGTCATCTCAAAGCCATACATTACACACGTTCAAGTTGAGAAAAAGGAAGGTCTATCTCAAGGGCAATGTTTTATATATAGTTCCAAGCCTTACCAACCAGTACCAGAGTCTAAAACCTTGATATTTTTTTTTGGGGGGGGGGGGGAGGGGAGGGTTATGCTGAAAAAGAAGTGTGTGGCTGCAGGCTGGACTCAGTGGGCAGCATAATGTGTCAATTGTACCACAGGACACTTTACAACTTTTTCCCTATGAATCATTAATGTCCCTCAATTAATATGAAATGTATAATCATATGCTTATTCCTTCTTACCTCAATGACCTTGTACTTAAAAGTAAAAAGTCCCGTGTAACATATTATGTTACACTTTCCTGGCTCTGTCTGTCAGAAAGTTTTCATTTCCCCTGCTTCTAAATTAACTAAAATGGCATCAGGGATTCCTACACATATGCCTCCTGTATCACTGTGACACACATACTTGACCCAATCACCAACTTTTTGTGTATGACACACCATTGAGTCCAGATACATATATATGTGTATTAAATTCAATCAAACGACTATAGACTTACAGCCTGAACATAAAGTGTCACAGATACATGCACACATACAGAAAAAGTGTTTGCCATATGGTCCTTCTCTGGTCAAAGGGAGGCATAATTATGGGTCAGACAAAATTTTTATATGGATATATCACTTTTGACCCAGATACTTGACCCAGTGACCAACTTCTGTAACATGTCGCCCTCTGGGGTCAAGTTACAACTGCATATGATACTTTGTCAAACTAAGTCACCACAAATGTATTGCAATTTTACATGAGCATATCACTATGACCAAGATATTTGACCTAGTGAATTAGTTTTGCTACATGACACACCGTTAGGTCAAGATAGATTTAATTTTTGTGAAACTATGTTAAAGATGAAAGGAATTGTAGCCCAAACACAACATGAGGAGAATGTGCACATTTGATTTTGTCAAAATGTTATTAAATACATTACATCACTCATGCAGGCATGTCACAATTTAGTTGTAACAATTTATGTTCAGGTCATGTCATCTGCAGTGTCTTACTACTTTTGAGTTTCACTCTAGAAAATGATAATTCGACGTGCACCCTGAACCATACAATAAAATTTAGCTTTACTCACATCTAAGTACCTATGATGACCTACATGTACTTTATAATATATCATGATTAATGGGTTTTTTGTTGCTGCCATTTGTGTAAGAAGGATCAAAATTCTGTCCTGTGCAAACAGTGCAACATATATTTCCGATTTCATGCAATAAAGTAACTCAGGTTCCCTTCATGAACAGTGTTTAAAAAATGACACCAGCATTTTACACTACAGGACTGTTTTTGTCTGAGAGGGTTAAACAACACATAAGCCCATATGACTAGAGTTGAAGGAGGCTCTAATGGATCTGTCAAAGATGCAGGGTCCACCATGTGGGACTGGAGAGAAGTGTCATATCAGTGGTAGACAACATTAAGACTCCTATGCATGCGAGAGTGTTAAAACGATATAAACATCAACTGTTTAAGTGATTAAAATTTCACAACAAAAGTAAGCCACAGGTCAGAAGACTGAGGTAGAGGAATAAAGAGGAGGCCTGCCTCCATTGACGCCTATCGCGACTGTGTGCCCCTTCCTCAGGGTTTTAAAAGCTACCCAAAATTTATCAACGGATTACATTGCTTGACTGGGTGAATGAGGCTCTCTGATAATATGCTAATTATGTAGTTCTCTGAGGCTCTAAATCTAAAAATAGAAATGTTCTTGCTGATACTCTATTATGTCACTATTGTTCTTTTTGCAATCCCGTGATGATGTCATGTAGTTGATGAGCCTTACTTCTTTGTAATTACTGATATACTGTGGCTTGATAAATTTAAACATATTGACCATGATTGTACTTAATTTGAATAAAACATATTTAAGCCCATATGTTCTTGTCCCTTTGCCCTTGTGCACTCTTCCTACATGTCGCATTGACCATTTACCTGGAAAAATATGAATTTAATTATTAAGTATTTTCAAACGGATAAAAGTTGTTTGAAAGTTAATCACTGGCTGCCGGGGTGAGGGGTCCTTAATCCTCCTCCTCATCTGATATATATAAATCATTTAAGACAGGTGGTATAGTCTTTAAGAGTTCAATATGTCACTCATGACATGCAGGAAATGGCCTGGGCAAGGCTTGTCCTATAAACTCCTCATTAAAGGCTGGTTTGTAAAATAGCGGATTTTGGACAATTGGAATCTGGTGGGAGGGCTTCTGGTAATTGTTCCCTTGGACAATTCAGAAAGTTGGTCCCTTGGTTCGCACCTCGATTGGACGGATGTATTTTTCCAGTTTCTGTGCCTCATCTCTGGTTACGAAATGTCTGGGGGCGGAGAAGTCCCTCTGATGGATTTTAAAATGTCGCCTATAGTTGCTCATCCTTCCATACGTCTTGTTAAAGAGGAGGCATGCTTGAACGACTTTGTGCAGAACATGCAACTTAACATTTTTAGCTTCCGTTGTTTAGGCCTGCAGGAGATACTGAATTGAGCTTGTGTATCCATGCTGCTTTGTATGTGGTTCAGGTTACGTTGTCACGTCTCGAGAATTTTTGTATACCGTAAATTATGATGTCAGAATTGGGGCACTGACGTACGTGTAATGGAACTGACTTAAGGTTATCATTTCTAAGGTCCTGGCGGTGGCCATAAAATCTAAAATCTGACCTGTGACTTATTTTTATTGTGAAGTTTTAATCACTTAAACTGTAGACGTTTATATCGTTTAAAACTCTTGCATAGGAGCCTCAATGTTGTCTACTACTGATATGACACTAGAGGACTGTGACAGTGCTGTGTTCAGTTGACCATGGATGTACACACTGAAGTGGTCCTGTTACCACTGCAAAAATATCAAGGTCACTTTTCTTATGCCAATCATCACTGTTTGCAATATCAAAGTCTTCACTCATTCACAGCGTTGAAGTCATCATTTCTGAGATGAAAAGTGACTGGATCCACCGTTACCAAAATGTAATGTAATATGTTGGTTTGATTTTTCAAAGTCACTCAAGGGCAAAGTCAACAACATCAAAAGAAACCAAAAAGGTCATCTTTCTTATTAGTATTCAATACTACCCATGTGCCTAGCAATCCATATAACTGCAATAAAAGCCAATATGTCGCTTTGACTTTTTCCAAGTTACACAAGGGCCACAAAAGAAACCCCACAGATACTTTACTTTTAGTGTATATGAGTAACCATCGACCTAATATCCACCATTACTGAGATTTAAGCCAACATGTCAGATTTGCAGCAACTGTAACAATGAACTGCGAAAATAAGGTAATGACTACCAGGAAGTGGTTCTGGACAAAAAGACACAAATACAATCATGCTAACATGGACATATACCCTTATCGATTTTTACTAACTTTGGTAATCAATGAAAAACAACACTGTGGGCCTAATGCTCTGCTGAGGACCATTACCAACAAAATCATTTCCTGAATTGCACGGTTCATGACCTTGAGAGATTAGTCAAGGTTATCCATATTATGCAATATCAAACTTCCATAGGGTTAGGAAGGTATACATTTGTGATACATTTGGTATCATTTAACTGATTCTTTATCAACATATTGAATTGAGTGTCCTTTTCTAAGCTGCTTAATGACCCTTGACAACATGTTACAAAATTTGACCATTGGCCAAATACATATTTGGTGTAAGTTCTCCAGTTCTGTTGTCATGTCAAGGGCATCACAATAATATCCTTTCCTCATATTCAGTCCCTGCATCACCTTGAGAAGGTAGGTCAAGGTCACTGATTTTATGCAAAATCCAACTTCAATATATGATACACATTTGAGCTGCATTTGGTATTGTTAACCTTCTTATTTCTCAACATGTCAAATTTAGCTTCCTTTACTACATCATTAATGACAATGAAAATTATGTCAAGGTCACCCAAATTTTTACAAAATTTGGCCTACCACATATTTGGCGGTAAATTTACAGGTTTTATCTCAATTGATAATCAAAATAATGAATTTAATGTACTTTTGATACCTATGATGCTAGTTCCACTATTACTACCAGTGGCGCCCCCATGCCTCCACATTATAGAATTTTGTCTGTGTGATATTGCTGTTAAAGTAATTTATTGATACATATCCACACAAGTTTAAACATAACGACCACAACTAAAAAGTGTTTTTCCTGAAATGTATTCCCTCTCTGACCTTGAGAAAGTATGTCAAGGTCACCCACATTATGAAATAAGGAACTTCTATATATGATAGGCATTTGTGGTACATTTGGTATTCAGGGATGTTACTCAGAAATTTCAGAATAAGTGAATTTGCACAAGGGCTGACCCCAACAACTATAATTTTTCAAGATAACTGCAAATTCTTACATCCTTGACTGAGATCAGAACTCTTTGTTTTCATGTTTTCAAAAAAAAAAAAGTAATTATTGCTGATAAGTGAATGAATGACATGCCTGGGTATTGTTACTAGCCTTATTTCTCAATTTGTTACATTTAGTGACAGTCCTATACTACATGTACCTCAATGACCGTGAAATGATCACTGACCTAATGCACGTTTGGTATTAATTTGGAAGTTCCATCTTAATTTATAATCAGATCAAGAAAAGTTGCCTTTGTGTTGCTATTATTTTCTAGATTGAAGATCAGTTCTTTAGGATAGATATTTTTCCAGTCTATCTTGATTTCTTCATGTTGTTTAAAGTGCATACATTGGTGAACCTCAAAGTATGTTAACAACGTTTTCCAGCTGTACAGCAATATGTTTTTGCCAATTATTCCATCCATTTTGATTGGTAGAAGTATACGTACAGATCAGCAATGTAAGGAGCTGGATCTGTTCCCATTGCAATGCCTACTAACTGGTCGTACATCCAACTGCAGACACATGGAAGAACAAATGCAAGGAGAGTCATGAGTGATCACATCACTCTGATTCCTATGGTCAGCAGAGCTAAAACACAAGCAAACACACAAATAATAAAATGAAATTACAAAGGAAGAACTGCAGCTCCACCTAGTGAACAAAAAATTAAGGCCTAGGGGGTCCGAAAAGTGTCCATATGCAATTTCAGAGCAACTGGCCAATTGGATAGGCTGTATTGGAGAAGAGAATTTTGTAAGATTTTACCAAATAATGATAACAAAACCATAAAAAACCCTAAAAATCACTGGAGCATGACCATCTGAGCAAATGTGATAGATATTTCGCCAAAGTACATCCCAACCAAGTATGAAGTGAATTTGGTTGACAATTTTGGAGAAGTTGAAAATGTAAATTACCATTGCAATTCCCATTGACCAACATGGTAGGCAACAGGAATGCATGCCTTAACTGACAAGTACCCAAATTGAAAATTACTTAAAAACTGGGATCCAGAGTATCAGCTTTAGCGCTCCCACAAGCAACATATCCACCAAGCTTCAGAACATTCTGACTGATACTTTTGGAGAATTTGAAATAGTGAAAACACACAAAAATTCATTAAAATTTACAAAAAAAGTTGTAGCATGACCTGTTGAACAAATCAAGGCCCAGGAGCTCCTGGAAGTCTCTCTGTGCAATTAGAAAGCAATTCTGGGAAAAGTTTTTTAAATAAGATTTTGCCAGACAATGAAAAAAAAAAGTGAAAAATTAGAATATGACTGGAGCATGACTATTTGAACAAACTTGTCCTAGATGTACAAAAGGTACAGTGAAGATCCCCTACAGATTTGAAGTCAACCTGGCTGATGGTTTTGGAGAAGAAGTTGAAAATATGCTTGCAGACAGATGGCAGACAACAGACATCTCTTAGAAACTGCATGCTTCCATGCACAAATCTATACTCTACCCTGTAAATGGTAAAAGTGTATTGTAGGTGTAAAGCCCAAGGGGTCCTTCTTCAACTGCATGTATGACAATGACTGGGGAGGACTAGATGAGTATAGGATTATGTAATGTTGTCATGAAGTGCAACCTATGAGTTCTGACTTGAGATAGATTAAGGGATTCCCTGGGTGGGCTTAAGTATGCTTTATTGGCCAAACTCTTGCAATTACCCTAAACAGCACTTGCATGATATCATTCCAAACCTATAACATATATATCATTTAGACACATTCTAACTAAATCCTGTGAAGACAATTTATATATTGCTGGTATATGGTCATGCCTCTGAAAGTAATTTTGTATAGACTTTAATATTTTGACAGTGTAACCTTTACAAATGAGTTTCTACCAATGTGCATTATCTGACCAATGCAGCCCAATCTGCTGGTTTTTCTAGAATGTTTCCTCTCAAGTCTGGATACAACATAATGTCAAAGTTGATTTGATCTCTCTTATCAAAATGTTTTATGGAGGGATGATGGTTGCAGACCGATCCCATAAACTCAGCTGAGCTAAAAATTACTTCACTGTACCACTGAACTGTATGAGCATGATGAGTGAAGACTGGTATTGCAAACAGTGATGATGGTCTTTAACAAAGGTTAACATAGTAACAGGGCCACTTAAGTCTGTGCATCAAAGTCAGCAGAGCATAGGACTGTCACAGTCCTCTTGCAGGGATACCAACATTCAAAATGTCATTTCAAGGACAAGTAGTCAAGACCATCTGGGACACAAAATAATAAACAAAGAATTTATATAGCAGTAAATACTCAATTCAGATGAGGGACATACACCATAAATTAATTGGTAAAATTTTCAGTTAATTTCAGGGACTGTCCCTGATGATGAGGAACAGTTGGCATCTTTGCTCTTGTTTATGTCTTCATCCACTCTGCATTATGCTGACTTTATCACTTTTATTTCTGTTTGGTGTCCTACCAAATGCTGGCTTTACCTTGGCCTTTTCTACAGCTGTAAATGTCTTCAACTGACTGTGATCCAATGAGCTCCACTCTTTATCACATTTCAACAACTTACCATCAACCACAAAATTTAAAAAGCTTGAATTTCAGATACATTTTCTCATTTTGTATGTAATAAAATATAAAAGCAATCACCGATTGCTAGATCTATGCCCCCCCCCCCGTGACCTTGGGATTTGGGTCAATGTGATCCATCCTCAAACTTGCCTCAGACCTTAAACAGGATTGAGACCATGTGCAATAAGAAAGGTAAATGTGAAAAACTTTTCAATTTATCGTGTGAAAACGAAATTCACAAAAATGGCTCTGTGACCTCGGGAATTGGGTCAAGGTCACCCATCTTCTAACTCCTCCAAACCTTATTCATGACTATAAGCATGTACCATATACAAACCCTACCCCCAAAAAATCAAGTTATCATGTGGAAACCAAATTCACTATAATGGCTCTGTGACCTTGGGAATTGGGTCACGGTTGCCTATCTTCTAACTCATCTGTGACCTTATATTGGATGGTAATCACCTGCAATTTGACAGGCCTATGGCAAAAACTTTTCATGTTATTGCATGAAAACCAAATTCACTAAAACAGCTCTGTGACCTTGGGAATTAGGTCAAGGTCCCCCATCTTCAAACTTGTTTAGACCTTATTCAGGGTGAAAAGCATGTGCCATATAAAAGCCCTTTGCAAAAAAATTTTCAAGATCTCATGTGACAACCATAATCTCTAAAATGGCTCTGTGACCTTTGGAATTGGGTCAAGGCCAACCATCTTCAAAGTCGTCTGAGACCTTATGCAGGACTGTAATCACTTACTGCAATTTGAAAGGCCTATATCAAAAACTTTTCCTGTAATCGGTGAAAACCAAATTCACTAAAATGGCTCTGTGACCTTGAGTATTGGGTTAAGATCACCCATCTTCAAACTTGTCCAAACCTTCACCTACAATTTGACAGGCCTAGGTCACACACTTTTCAAGTTATCCAGTGAAAACCAAATTCACTAAAATGGCTCTGTGGCCTTTAAAATTGGGTCAAGGTCACCCATCTTTAAACTTGTCAGAGAACTAATTAAGGACTATCAGCATGTGCCTTGCAGAACCTCTAAGTAAAAACCTTTTTGAGGTATCACGTGAAAACTGTCCATCCAGACACACACACAGACGGACAAAATAATCGCTATATGCCCCCTCCTCCCTCGGGGGGGGGGGGGGGGGATTATCTGTGATTTCATCAGTGAGCATTGATGAGTGATTAAGTTCAAAAATAACACCAGACTCCTACGTGAATTTGCAATAATTGAAATTCCATTCATTTTTTTAGCTTTAAGCTATTCTCTCCTCAATATGTTTGAGTTTCAATGTACCAGGAAAAAAAAGACACTAGCTTCTTGGACACAAATTGCTTTATTTGTCCAGGACATAATCCACTGCGGCCAAAAAAACTGACACATTACCCTACAAACTATTTCAAAAGTTATCTGCAATATACTGACTGTGCAGAACACTCTACTGACCAGCACTGCACCAGTACAATGCTATACTGACCAGCACTGCACCAGTACAATGCTATACTGACCAGCACTGCACCAGTACAATGCTATACTGACCAGTACTGCACCAGCACGACACAATAATGGCCAGCACTGCACCCATACATTATACTGACCAGCACAACACCAGTACAAAAATATACTGACCAGCACTGCAGAAGTTCAATGTACTGACCAGCACTTCACCAATACAACAAACAAGAGGGCTGTGACAGTCCTGTGCTCAGTTGACCTTACTTGCACAGATTGTGAATTTTCATTGCAATTCCCATTGGCTTATATAGTGATCAATCTATATAATCAATAGGTACATGTATGCATGCGTACATTAACCAACAGGTACCCAAATTTAAAAAATCATAAATAATAGGGCTGTATGAATAGCCTGCCCTCAGCTGACCTTGACATTCAACCTATAATAAGTTCCAGTCTGGATGAGGAGTGAGGATTTGGGGCAGGAAGTAAAAATCTAACTTTCCCTTGCAACTCTGATTGAATAATATGATAATGATGACGCAAGACTGCATTAACCCACAGGTAGCCAAATTGAAACATTTGTTAACAAGAGAAATGTATGAACAGTCCATCCCCAACTGACTTTCACATTCAACCCATAGGCTAAATAAATCCCACTCTGATGTAAAGGATGAAAGTAAAAAATATGTGACTTTCCATTGTAATCTCCATTGACTTCCATGGTTATCAATAGGAATACATACATTAACCAACAGGTAGCCAAATTGAAAATTGGTTAAAAATTAGGTATCCACAGTATCACCACCCAGTGAACATTTTTTCTAACGCTCCCACAAGCTATCCTTCTTTTTGTTTCAGAACAATCTGAATGACAGTTTTAGAGAAGAAGTCAAATAAAGCAAACACACACACACACACACACACACACACACAAAATAAAAATTTAAAAAACAGAAAAAATCACAGCACCACATGCAAAACAAATTAAGGTCTGGGGCTCCCCAGAACTATCTCTATGCAACATCAAGGCAACTGGCTGAGCAGATTCAAAGAATAAATTTTTGAAGATTTTGCCCAAAATTGAACAAAAAAATCAAATACTCTAAAAATCACTGGAGTGTGACCATTTGAGCAAAATCGTTAGAGACCCATTCAAGGTACATTTCCACCAAATTTGAAATGAGTTTTGGATGAGAATTCAAAAATGTGAATTTCCATTGGAATCCTTATTGACTTGCATGATAGTAATTAACAGGAGTGCATGCATTAACCGACAGATACCTCAATTTTACATTTCAATACTAGTCAGGGATCCAGAGTATCACCACCCAAAGAACAACTCTGTTTAACCCTTCAAGCTACAATTCCAACAAGTTTCAGAACAACCTGAGTGATGGTTTTAGGGAAGAAGTTGAAAATAGCCTTAGTTAACACACAGAATTCATAAAAAAAATACATAACACAGAAATCCAGTGCCACCTGTTGAAGAAATAAAGGTCGGGGGGGGGGGGGTGCCCAGTGAAGTTGTTGATTTCTCAAAAACCCCATGGGGGTACACGAGCATACAGCAAATAGTTATATGCCAGTAACTGGGTATACTGATGTTGGGTGATGATACGAGCGTTCATCAAAACCGTCTTCAAATGTACTTAAAAGACATGCATACCCACTTTGCTTCTACTCGGTTTGTACAAATGATAGCTTATAAGCAACTTTACTTCATCCTTTATTTTACAACTTCAGTGGTTCAACTTAAGTGTTCCATTGTAAACTAAGTGGCAATTTGGCATTTTGCCTGCCAGATGGTGATACAAAGACATAGCAAAACTTCATGAAAACAAAAAAAGTGCAAACTTTCTGCCTGGCAAAGTCACAACTTTGGCCAGACTTGTGGTTTAAGTCAATGGATTTACTGTGACATCCTATCTTACACAATGAAATAACAAGCCATGAACAAAAGCTGGTAAATATGAACACAAGTGTGTGTGTGTGCTGGTGTGAAACTGAAAGTGCCAACAGCAATGTCCATCCCCACACACCAGAAAGTGCCAACAGCAATGTTCATCCCCACACACCAGGAAGTGCCAACAGCAATGTCCATCCCCACACACCTCACAGCAAAGCTGAAATCAGGTCTCATTAACTACTAAATGTATGAATTGCATTAAATTTGGTGCAAGCATAAAATACAGGAGAAAAAAAATCTTTTTTTTTTTTTTTTTAAATATAGCATCACATAATTTCAAAAGTATCAAAGATATCTCACCCACGTGGCAGTTTTGGAGATTTCTTAAGATTTTGAAAACAAAAGGAAAGAAAATGAATAAAAAATATTCATAAAAAAACTCACTGGAGCCTGAACATTCGAACAAACTTGGTAGGGACCCACCCAAGATACATCCCCACCAGTTTGAAGTGAATCTGGCCAACAGTTTTTGAGAAGAAGTCAAAAATGCTACTTTTCGACAACAGACGACACATCCAGACCCATGTTATAATTTTACCTGACAGTCAGCTCAGTTCAGGTAAAAATAAAAATAAAAAGTATGATAATTTAAATAAAATTGGGAGAGACCCACTCAAAGTATATCCCCACCAAGTTTGAAGTGGATCTGGATGACAATATTGGAGAACTCAAAAATGTGAATTGTGGACGGGCGATGGATGCATAATGGTCACCTATAAGCTCCACTGACTGACAAGTCAGCTGAGCTCAAAAAATGTATTTGGATTTACAACTTTCTTGCCACACTCATACAACATTACCTGTGCATCCCATATACACATGACGATGTGTGCATACATGCCCGGTGTGGCCTCATCCTTTTATGACATCAGTTTTCTCAATTACACAGTAAAGGATTAAAATCATCATAGGACAGTTATATCATCATAGGACAGTTATATCATCATAGGACAGTTATATCATCATAGGACAGTTATATCATCATTCATGTTAATAAACAGGTTTTCAATGTGAAAGGAAAACAATTAATTTTCAAGACAGATAATACTGTTTTCTAAAATGCAAGGATCTCCAATGTCTAACATACCAATCCATCCACTCTACACAGAGACTCAAACTTGATGTCTTCATTATTTCTTCATCCTTTGGTTAAAGTAAGTTTGTAAGCAATTGATGCTGACTGTTTGCTGGTCAAACTGCTGTTTGACCTTGCTCTACCTCCATCATTCCAACTTACAGTGGCAGTGGGTCTATCTTCTTGACACTGGCTACAGCTTCCCCTTTCTCATTAACATGTCACCCAATCACACCAGATCCAAGGGCAGCATATGCAAGCACACATGCCTTCTTGTTACATCCTATCAAGACAGCATTGTAAAGCCAGACTAAAGGATGACATATTACCTGACTGCAGGAAGCCAACCCTGCTAAGTCTCACCAAAAAAAAAAAGGGTTTTGTTTTTCGAAGACTTGAAAATTCACTAGCATAATTTGGTACTCCTTGAGATTACAGTCAATTTCCCATATATTTTTCAACATTATCATATATATTTCAATTTTTGGACAATTTATTGTGCTGAAGCATGATTTAACTTTTACCATCCGGAAGTCAAACATCACTGTATGAAATAACCACAAAAAAGTACAATAAGAGAGTTTGAAACCTTTGCAACTGTAACTTTTGTGTGTATGTCATCAGCAAGGCATAGACAGACAAGTGTGGCCTCTACATATGTTCCTAAGATACTGTAAGAAATATATCTCATCTGGGTGCAACAATATTGCCCAATTGGGTGTGCAACAGCATGCAGAGTATGACAAAACGAGACTAGAAGAGTTGGCTTAGCAACACACCTCTTGGCCAATGGATTGTACTATTCTCACAAACATAATAAACAGGAGTGAAATACATACACTGGTTTAAGATGCCTTCCATTTGTTGTCGAAACTTCATCTTCATTGTCTCCAATTCTTGCCGGTGCAATCCCTTTTCACTCAAAAGTCGTCGAATGTGAGAGTTAACTATCTGAATCATGCTGTAGAAGGAGTTTGCTGTGCGACGGTTACAGTCGCCTCGCTCCAGCCAAGTTATCAGCACTTGTGTAGCCTTCATGAAGTCTTCATCAGCTGAAAGAGAAACATCACCACCAACTTAGCTGGACAGCAATGCAAAAATTATGATTAATTTCTATCATGATGTTACCCTGTAACTAAGGAGTAACCAATAAGAAGCCTAAATAGCAATGCGTTGTAGGGTCACAACGTACTGTTACCCTCCATAACCAAGGAGTAGCCAATAGGAGTTGGACTTCAAATAGTACAAAGCACTGCCAGTGTAGAACCACTCTGTCACTTGAAAAAAAAAAAATAATAAACATTGTGTGAGTGTTTCTGCCACTGACTTTTTTTAAAAATAAAATGTTGATAAATAGGAGGCTGCAATCCGCTAAGTGTGCATGTCTGTACAATCAATTTGTAATACGGCAGCAGGTGGTGATGGCCCATTTGGGTTCCTCATGGGACCCTTGGACTATATTTTTGAAGTCTTACCCTACTGAGAACACAACTGTGTGATAATTAAAATAACCAATGAACTTGGTTTCAACTAATATCATTCATTAGATTTGGACACAGGCAATAATGTAGCTTCCGTACATGAACTTGGTAAATAGGCTACTGATGCCCAGCTAGGCCTATTATGGTCATATGTATGACAGGCTGCCAGACAGTGTAGGGAGTTAAAGTGTTAAGAGGTAATCTCCGGGCCAAAGGTCATTTCAAGGTCAAGGGCCACTTTCAATGGTGGCTTTCTTCTAGCCATAACTTGGTCAATTTTTATCCAATTTTGATCATGTTGGCTTCAAATTGTAGCTATTGTAATGCTGCACATTTTTGAAACTTACATGTGACTTTTAAAGGTCAAAGGTCAATGCCATTTGGACCTTTGAAAGTTTCACCCAGCCATAACTCAGCCAATTTACATCCAATTCTAATCATGTTGGACTCAAATTGTAAGTATTGCAACACTGCACATCTTTGTAAGCACATGTAACCTCTAAAAGGCAAAGGTCAAGTTCATTTGGCTCTTTGAAAGTTTCATTCCGTCATAAATTGGTCAATTTTGATCTGACTTGGTTCATGTTGGTCTTAAATTGTGGGTATTGTAACACTGTTCATTTTTGCAATTAACGTTTGACCTGTAAAGGTTAAAGGTCAAAGTCATTTGGACTTTGAAATTTTCATCTAGCCATAAGCTTAATGGAATGTGAAGTACCAAAGACAAAAGTTGTACCATTTAATATTTACAACTTTTGAAGGCACACAGGCAGATTTGCTTTGAAGCAAATCTTCTTTCTAGTTTTAATTACATGTATTCTCTTTACCTGATTTTGCTTTATACTTCGTTTCTGAAATACATAGAATACTCTCTCCATCATATTCTCACTTATGCACCATTTATTGCCTGGACTTATGACCAGTGTCACCACAGTGTCAACTCATTCATTATGACGCAGTTAAAATAATGTGAGGCACCACCTCATTTTTAATGAGCATAGGCGGAATAAAGCATCCATATAGCCTCCTCATGAAGGCCCATTGTGCTGTAGCACATTGTTGGGACCCTCCTTCCTCATCAACATACATTTCTATTGTCTGGTTTTGCTGTTTATACCCTTGGCATTTACCTATTTGTCACTTCTTATTAATGTTATTATATGTTTGTGACCACGGAACCACCAGGTCTCAAACCAGCATACTTTGGCACAAATTACCAAGCGGAAAATAAGAAATGCACATATCAACAACACCAAATCCCCATTGCTAAAAGGATGGTTCAATGGAGGCAGGTGTGTGTGAATGCCACAATCAACATTACAGTGACACTGTATTTTATGTTCGGAATGAGCGGGACTCGAACCTGCAACCTTTGGCACCAGTCGCCTAGCTGAAATGGGAAACGCACATATCCACTCGACCAAATCCCTATTCCTAAAAAGAATGGTTCAATGGAGGTAGTTATGTGCGAGTGCCATATCAAAACAGTTATGCAGTATATTTACTGAGTTGGCATTTATTTCCAGAATCGGGGACTTCAATCCACCAGCATTAAGGAAATGCCAAAAATATATATTTTATGTTCGGAACGAGCGGGACTCGAACCTGCAACCTTTGGCACCAGTCACCTATATCACAAGTATACAAGTTATAATGCGGCAACTATCATAACACAAACTTTGAACATTCCAGGATTGAGTTGCTTGAAAACGGAACCAAAATTCTCCAAACCATTAATTGAAAAACCTGCAAATAAATATTTGCTTACAATATACACATGAACACACATGTATATATGTACGTACATGCACATACATGTACATAGTATTACACATGTGTGCATTGTATGTGAATGTGTGTGTGTGTAGTATTCTCTTGCATATATCCCAACATTGTAATTAAGAAATGACACTCACTTTTGTGTGTGTCATGCCATAATAACGCCGGTGATTGAAGCTGGCATCATGGGCGTCGCACACACTATTGCACCTCGCTTGATGCCAGCTTCAATCACCCACATTAATAAGCAATTTTAAGGCCGGATTTCAGACTAGCTTGTTCCACTCCGAGTTTTAGTATTTACATAACTCATTCTCTCATAAACACTTTGTTTACATACATGTAAATCTACAACTTTAATATTTTATACATTTTGCAAATTTTACAAATTGTCCCATTTTCCTGCCTGTCTTGTTTGGTTGGAGTAGTATGGGCTGCCTTGAGCTGGCTGCTGGTTGCAGAGGCTGTCAGACATGTGAATGCAGCTATCAATTCTAAGTTGATTTCTTTAACCCTCACTTTGTATCACATTATTGGCCAGACAGCACTGTCAGCTGCTCCCTGCTTTGATGGATAAATTCTGTAGCCTAGATTTCAATACAAGAATAACATTTTTTTAAGCACACGTGCATAATTACTCAAAAAGGTTGAATCTATTTCAATTAAGACACTCTTTTACATGTATATCATTTTATCAATGTTAAGTTACATTTACAATGGCCAGAGTATTGGCGTTTGTGTGTGTGTGTGTGTGTGTGTGTGTGTTTTTTGTCTGGTCAGATGAATAACTTGAATAACTGTTGTTTTTTGTTTTGTTTTGTTTTGTTTTTTGGAGTGCATACACAGTCAAGTTCATTTGTGACATCTTAGTGTAAGTTCAAGGTCAAGGATTCTGTACTTCAACCTTTGAATAGTCAGCTTTATTTTGTTTCCTCTAAACCAAATAAATGTATAGTGTAAGCAGCCACCATCACACAAGATGCCCATAGGCCTTATGCCCTGCTGACGTGTATTTGAACAGCCATCATCTAGGGGTTGCATTAAGTGTGCGTCCTGCGTCATAGACACAAAAAAATGAAGAAAAGACGCCTGAATATCAATAAAACATTGACATTTTGCGTCTCTGTGGAGGCAAGCACAAAAAAAAAAAAAACGTGATGCATTTTGGACAATACATCACCAAAAATTACCCCAAACTTAGTAACTCTGGGCCAAAAAGACTTTGCACCTTTGCGGTCATGATGTTTTGCATCGTCCACCATTATCATGATTATGTATTATACTGGTGGAATCCTCTGATGTTTGTCTTTCAATGTAACAAGCTCCCTTATTTGCTCAGAAAAAATATACCTGGCATATTCCTTTAAAATTTCCCAAAATAATATTGCACACGCCATTTTACAGCATTATAAATGCACTGAGAGCACTTTTAGGCTCCTCATTGGGTGGATTTGATCATGTGCCACTCGCTGTCTAATCAAAGTCTTTGTTGCCCATGTGCATGTCTCGTGTCTTCAATGTTGGGGAGGTGCAAGTTGTATTCACGGAGAGATTATTGGGCCAAGACGTTAAATTTTCACATCAAATTTTCAGCAATAAGACTTCCATCAAACAGATCTAGACACAGATACAGGCATGAGTAGAAAATCCTTATGGAAGGCAAGCAAAATACACAGATAAGTCACTGCACGGTCACACGTGGACGAAGCAAAGATTTGCGTAAACATGATGTGTTCTTGATCGCAGTCACTGATACGTCACGTCGTTATTGGTGTTTTTTACCAAATTTTGTTGTTTTAATTTCATTTAAATGTCTGAATGAACAAATCTGTATGATAGAACAATATAAGAATCTAAATTCATGATCAAAGGCCGGAAAAAATATATGCACATAGCAGAAAACCATGCCAGTGTACGCTCCCTAAGTTGTATTGCACGTTAGTACTCTGTTGCTTGGTACAAAAAGTGAATGCACCTAAGATCAGCCTCTTGACACCTCCTACGGCATCAAATGTTTCAGGTAAATTGAAATAGTATTAAAGTGCACAGAAATATAAATCATGCAATTTATGACAATTTCATCACGTGGAATGAATCGCAAAAATAACAGAGCCCAGGCATGTTCAATCATGCATGCTGCTTGTTGCGCAAGCGAGTGGAAACCTGCCCGGTGGCACACAGTGTGCTATAAAAGATCTTGACAGCGTGCTAGGGGTTAAAATTAAGCCCCTTTCACAAACCAAAGTTTGGGAGACCAGGGACGTGTTACAGACTTTAAGTTAGTCTTATAATGTTAATTACAGGTCCTCGGGTAGACAGAATCCATCCTTGGCCATCCTTGGTACAGTCAACAAACTTTTAGTCATTAATCTCTTTTATATTTGCATATTGTTAATTAAATGATGATTTGCCTGCATGAACATATATGACATATGTTCTGTTAGTTTCTATGCTTAAGTTACCTGCATGTGTTATTTATTTATCATTTTTATATGAACTCATGTATCACTGTATGCTGATTATACCAAATAAAATCAATCAATCAAATCACACCAAATGAAATTTTCCTCCAAAATGGGAACGGCAGCCAATGTTATATCTTCACTTCACAATTTCAGACTGGACCCACCAATGCAGTCAATGGCCCCACTATTTTTCCTATAAAAGACAAAAAACGGGTCCAATGGACCCATACTGAAAAATCCTTAATGCTACTCAATCCAAAATTCATTTCCTAAAATGTATTCCATCCATGACCTTGAGGAAGTAGGTCAAGGTCATCCATGTTATACAATATCAACATTCCACATAATTGGTAGCCTTAGTCTTTCTCAACATATTGAATTTTTTGTCCTTTGCTTCAGTGCTTAATGACCTTGTCACACAACATGTTAAAAATTTGTCCCTTGGCCGAATGCATCTAAGGTGTAAATTTTATACTTCAATCTCACTTTATCATTTCAATAATGACCATTACTTAATAAATAAACTTCATTGTCATTGTTTTATGAGCGTGTGAGGAAAATATTATGGCTGGTATTTTGGATGAAGCGCGATAGTTAATGAGTATTGCAGAGCAATACATAGTCCCCCGCTCGTCGCCCACGAGGTTGAATGGACTACTATATAGGGGTGTGACCTAGATGAAAAAAAAAATTAAAAGTATGGCACATTCTTAGATTAAGCTTCACATTTGTGTAAAATTTCATTAATCTAAGTAAAAGGACAAAAAAGTTATGGCCCGGACAAGATTTTGAATGGATTTCACAGTGACCTAGATATTTGACCTAGTGACCTACTTTTGCCATGTGACACAACAACTCCCCAGGTAGTATTAAAATAATAAATTTGGTAGCTGTAGGTATTATAGTAAGGGAAATATGGCATGGACAAGGTTTTACATGGAGTTTACACTGTGACCTAGATATTTGACCTAGTGACCTAGTTTTGAGTCGTGACACACTTTTAGGTCACAATACATTATCAGTAAACTTTTATAACAAGAAGTTAAAATTTTTTAAGAATTACAGTAAGGACATGAAAATACTGTACATTTATGTATTACTGTGACCCAAATATTTGACGGACGGACGGACACACGGACGGTGCCCATTACCATATCCCCTCTAAGGTCTACCCACCATAAAAAAATTCAAAGGGCTGGCATCAATAATTTAGAAGATATGGCCCGGACAAAATTTGTATTGTATCTTGAGCTTGCTTAATGAACTTCGTTAATTAATTAATTAATGGAAGTAATTAGCCACAGAAAACAATGCGTATGCACACCTACTACCTAAGGTCACCACACCATAAAAAATTCAAAGGGCTAGCATAATAGTTTAGAAGATATAGCCCGGACAAAATTTGTCCTGCTTAACGAACTTTGTTAAATAATTAATTAATGCAAGTAATTAGCCACACAAAACAATGCCTATGCACACCTACTACCTATGGTCTATCCACCACAAAAAATTCAAAGGGCTAGCATTAATAGTTTAGAAGATATGGCCCGGACAAAATTTGTCTTGCTTAACGAACTTTGTTAGATAATTAATTAATGCAAGTAATTAGCCACACAAAACAATGCCTATGCACAGCTACTACCTAAGGTCTACCCACCATAAAAAAATTGAAGAGGTAGCATTAATATAGGGAAGATATGTGCCGGACAAAATTTGTTTCTTTATATTTACATATCGTGGTGACCCAAATATTTGACCTAGTGACCTAGTTTTGCTTTATGACACTTTCTAGGACTAAGCTTCACATTTGTGGAACATTTCATGACTCTAAGTAAAAGGAAAAAAAGTTATGGGCCGGACAAGATTTTTCATACATATGTATTCTGTGACCCAGATATTTGACCTAGTGACCTACTTTTGGCACACCATACACCTCTATCCTAGGAAGTACAAACACATTAAATTTGGTAGCTGTGGGTGTTATGGTGTTGGAAATATGGCCCGGAGAAGCTTCGGACGGACGGACGGACGGAAGGACGGAAGG
>CAXHWN010002650.1:40200-113200 GCA_964020975.1 Hermodice carunculata | reverse complement strand
AAGGACGGACGGACGGACGAGGTGCAAACCTATAGTCCCCCACCAAGTGGGTGGGGGACTAAAAAGTGTAGATGCTATTGTGTTGAAAAAACAATAGATTATGGACAGATGAAAGGATGGAGGCGATGATTGCCTACAGGACCTGAGTGATGGCATCAACTCTGTTACCTAGGGTTAACACAGCTAAAAATGCATGTCCAGGACTTTAAAGCTGCAAAACATGCTTGATGGTTTCTCACACATGATCTATTTGGCTGTTGAAGACCTAAATTTTTCAAAATTTTTGCACATGATAAGAGTGATTAAATAAGGATCAGCACAGGTTAAGCAGCACTTGGAGTAGCGGCAAAGCCTGGCCATTTCCTCAGTGTTCCCGGCCATACACTCAACTTGCAGGCAGAATTACCCCAATGTCTGACATATCAATTCACTGCTGTCAGAATATCATCATAACAATGATTATTTTTTCACTTCTTCCTCACACATTTCTTTCACTGATTCCTTGTTCACTTTTGGCATCTTGAATCGTTGACCATCCGATGATGATTCTTGTATTTTTACCATTATGTATAGTACAATAATTTGGCCGGGCAAGGCAGTAGGTGGAAAGTCGTGACTCTCCAGTTGCACATGCGTGGGTCACAAAATGTAAATCACTGTAAATCAGGCTTCTGGAGGCAGGAATTTGTGGCATAACAGCTCAGAACATGAAGCCAGACCATAACATACAGTGAAAAGAATAATTCCAAATTCGCCTTTTGAAATTAAAACAGATAAATTTTAATTGCTTCAAAGAGGCTTCATTACAAATTGCAGCTAATATACCTATAATATGTGAAAAGGTTATTATTATTATCATTTTTTTTTCCAATTAAACTGTGCTCATCCTTAAGGTCCAGGCTTAGACACAGACTGCAACTGGATTGGTTATGGAGCATACATGTCACACACAAATCACATTCAACTTTATAGAAAATTTAATCACAGCTTTAATGTGGGTATGACAATAATTAAACTAAAAACTTACACTTCAACTGGTCTTGCAAAACTATTCCTTCATGATCATTGTAGTGTGTAATGGGAGGTGGACTTGGTGGCCGTAATCTATCTTCTTCTAATTTCTGTCTGTGTCTCATCTCACGTGCCAGTGCCCGCTGTTTACATTCCCATTCATACAGATCATCCCGTGCCTGCGCAAAGTCCACATGGAGCCGACCAGTATTTGGCTTGTCTTCACTGTTAGCAATTCTCATTCTGTAACCTGCAAATCATTGCCATAAAGATCACAAATGACCAAACCTTGTACTCTTTCCTAAGTCAATTTTTCTTAATCCAACATAGAACAAACTCAAGATTACTGGTCTCTTTTCTCAATGGAATTAATAATGTGGATAATGTCAGCAATAGATCCACATTAAAATACTTCTGTGCCAATATTGCATTCATAAATAGATTGACCTCCATGTGGTTAACAAGTTGACAGTCACTGCAACTAACTGATGACTATATAACTCCTTACAACACATGCAGTCAACACATTGTGGTCTTGCAGAGAACACACAATGTACATATGTTTAGCCAATAAAAGATGTCCTGCATTAAAGGATATGATGGTGACCACCTAGGGCAGGAGATGGAGGTGATAGCAGTGTATGCTTGTTGGGCCCAATAGGAGCATAGTGTCCCCAGAAGTAACATCAAAATATTTATAAGGGGAACAAATATTTGACATATATGTTCCCTCAACATATACTTTGTATTTTTTAGAAAATTAACCCTATATGCATATTAGTTTCCCTTCTTTTTCGTCTAATATATTCTCTGCAAAAGAAGTTTTCCATATTAACTTTCAAGTCTACATTTTAAAGGGAGCCACTCATAACATTTGAATTCTAACTTAATAGCATGGTCACACTAATTACTGCATGTATGATTATAAACCCTCTGAGGCCCTAAGAGCTGATATATCAGCTCTAAATACATTGGGTTACAAAATGCTTAGTGTCCAGAGGGTTTGGTGTAAAGACTTTGAATGTCTTTTATCATATTCCTATTATACTCTATAGTAATTGTATTTGTGTCTTTTTGTCTAGAACCACTTCCTAGTAGTCATTACACTATTCCACAGTCTGAAATCTTTACTCTCCATAAGCTAACCTGTCCCTAACCTATATACATATGGAAGTACAATTGTCCATATTGCACACGTTCCTCTGTAAAATTTTGACATCGGCTGTATTAGCCCAAACAAATTTAAGGGTCTTCAGCGGGTAACTGCTCAGAACATATTTCAGAGCCTATTACCCGTACATGTCTCTCTGAGTAGCAACTACTTGTCTACGCTAAATATTCAGCAAAGACAACCCACATTATAATGAATAAATATGAACGTGGCAAATGATGAATTAGCGAAATACGTGAAGTTTTGCTTATAAATGCAGAGCTTCATTATCAGAGAAGAATAACTGTCAAACAAACCATAATTATTAAATTTGTATAGTACAGGTTCAGATAAGAACAATTTGACTTGCCCCTAAACCAATATATATACTCTTTCTAGCTAGACAGTTTATCCTAGTTAAACCACCCGCCAGTGTATGACTGAAGTGGAAACAAGCCAGAGGATTATATTCAGTCCCAGTGATTGTAAAATAAACAGTTGCAGTTAGACCACCTGTACAAGCCAAGGGAAATACTAAAAAGGACTGCAACAATGGACATCCTGCACCAGAAATGTAAAACAAACTCCATGATGACACCTACTCCTCACTTTGAAAGTCTACAAACAATTAAGCTCTATTTCACTGCCAACCCTGAGTCAATGTCTCAACGCAATGTGTCAGGTTTGTGACATTTGAGAAAATACTGTCAATTTTGAGAATTTTTTAATATTGAGTAAATGTGCATTTAGGCATGTCAGAAAAGAATGAAAGTCATTAGCATTTATGCCAAAAACATGTTATCAAAACAATTTTTCTTAACAGGATTTTAGTACAATTAGGCAAACATGTAACTGTCATAGGCGGCTGCTTGCTACCGATAGCCCCAGGGGGGTTTAACCTGACAGAATACATGTAAGCCTAAAATGTCAGAAAGTGAATATTAAAACAGAATGATGCCAAAAGATAAAGTTAAGTAGCAAAACAGACAAGTCTAAAAACTGTAAATTATTGTAGCCAAACTTTTCAATAATCTTTGGATATTAACAGCAAAATTATAGGGCAAGTCAGAAAAGAATGAGTCAGAGTCAGTCAGAGTCAGAGCAGTTTTATTTGTCCAAAAGAAAAAAGTAACATAGTACAATGCAGCAATGCAATAACGAGGTCAGGATGACCCCAGCTAAGGATGCATAGATCTGCTAATGCTGGGGCCACCTGTGGTGTGTTTAAACAAAATTTCAACATTGCAACTCCAGATAACTTCAAATAACCAAAAGACAATCGTTTACTCAAACAAAAATATAACAAAGTAAAATGAGAGTTAGTAAAGTATTATATAACTAATAAACATGAGGGTAAGAAAACATGAATTACATAACATGTCGTATACAATCATTTTTCGTAAGAATGAAAGCAGTCAAACATGGTAGAAAATAACAAAATTATCTGATCATTGATTGCAGACATGGCAATCAGTAACGGTGCAAATGTCGGAATATTGAGAGATTAAATATGATTTAAGGTACAGAGAAAAACCAGAGTATGAATGAGTGTTTATTTTGTCTTTTACAGAATTAGGTGTGTTATCAAGTACTGTGGGGATAAAGACTCGGATGCGTTTTTTTCGTAAGATTGTGGGATGGGACTGGGTGGCGGGGAATGTTACAATTGCGGGTAGGATAAGGGTGAGATACAGGTAAAGGTGAGAACATTTGGTTGAAAAATCCAGGTTATTCATTTTTACGATATCGATAAAAGAATTTAAGTGCCCTGGAATGCATCAAATCACCTAATTTGAGAATATTCAATTTTATAAGTAGGGGCTCAGTATGGGCATTGAAAGTAGCGAAGCATATTGTACGTATGGCTTGTTTTTGAAGTTTGTTTATCCTATCACATCTATAACCCCAGGCAAGAATTGAATAGTTGAGATGCGGGAGAAATAGAGAATTGTAGATCGTAAGGAGTGCTTTCAAGGCAGAAAAATGCGAACTTTACTTAAAAAGCTGACAATTCTGGAGAGTTTAGTTGCGATTTTATTTTTATGATTCTTCCAACTTAAAGTTTCATCAATGAGTACCCCAAGAAAGTCAAAATGGCGAACTTTTTCAATGACTGTGTTGGCAATACGAAAGTAAAATTTTGGGACAATTTTGCATTGCAGGAATCGAAATATCATGTATTTTGTTTTAGAAATATGCAAAGACAACTGTAGACAACCATTTATACAATTTATCTAATTCCAAATTAACATTGGCAGATATACACTCTTCGTTTGGAGATGTTGTTTGGTCAAAATAGCATAATGAACTTACTAAAGTAGTATCATCAGCGTAATAAATAGAATCAAATTTAGAAGATGCTTTATGCATGTCATTTACATAAATGAGAAAGAGAAGGGGTTCGAGAACGGACCCCTGTGGAACTCCACAATTCGTTGGTAATAATGTTGAACACGCGTCATTCAAACAAACATATTGAAATCTATTCTGCAGATAATTTTCAAACCAGTGCAAAGAAAGACCAGTAACACCATAGTAGTTCAATTTCCAGAGAAGGATGTTATGATCGAGAGTATCGAACGCCTTTGACAGGTCTAAGAAAATAGCAACAGGTAATTCCCCAGAGTCTAAGACTTTATGAATTCTATCAACAAATTCAAGAGCAGCCGTTTCTGTTGAGTGTAATTTCCGAAAGCCATGCTGGCTTGAGTGGAGTAAAGAATGTGCAATAAAGTATGAATAAAGTTGGTTGTAAGCAACTTTCTCAAAGATTTTAGAGAAAGCTGGTAAAAGAGATATATAGGCCTACAGTTATCATGAGTTTGTTCATCATCCTTTTTATATACAGGCATCACTTTCGCAATTTTCAGTTTATCTGGAAAAATTCCAGTGTTGAATGATTGATTAATAATGCGAGTTTGAGGAAAAGCTAAAGGACCACTAATGTATTTTAAGAGTTTTACAGAAATATTATCATGTCCCGTACTCGTTTTAGGCTTTAATTTGTTAATAGTTTTCTCAATATCGCTTGCAGTTACCGGGGAGAAAGAAAACCTATGCTCAATTTGGTCAGTTAGATAAATGGTAAAGTCGGTAATATTTCGTGTACTGGCTTTGGTTGCAAGCTTTGAACCAATGCTTGCAAAGAAAGAATTAAAACGTTCGGCCATTTCACATTTGCTTGTTACCTTTCAGTTGTTTATGATGAAGAAAGAAGGGAAATCTTTTTTATTTTTATTCATATGAAGAACGGATCTTATTACAGCCCAAGTCTTTTTGGTATCATTTTTAAAGTTTGCAAATTGACGGCAATGATATTCTTTCTTTAAGGAACGGATATTACCGTCAAGTATTTGATTATACACTCTTAAGTTATATTTGCGGGTATAATACAAACTAGGTGTATCAATCATAGTACATTTGAGTGATTTATTAAATTATCTCGAAATTTAAGAGATCTTAGTATACCATTTGTTATCCAGGGGGATCGCTTATGTTTGTATTTGTTAAACTTGACAGTTTTGACCGGAAGGTGTTTATTTTTTAGCATGCATGACAACATTTTGTAGCTTATTGTAATTTACGTTAGGATCAGCATGTGTTTCAGAATCTAAGACCATTGTGAAATTAATACTACTGATCTCCTGTACAAAATTTTGTATAGACTGACTATCTTTGGTTTCAACTTGAATGCATTTTGGTGGATGTTGCTGATTTAGCTTTTGATCTTAACAGATAAAATAAGGTCAATGGTCTGACAGGTTCGATACAATAATACCAGATAAACTAGCCTTTTTCCAATGGGAAAGGTTGCAGAAAATATTGTCAATTAAAGTTGCCCGTCTCATTGAAAACCGGGTTGGTAATGTAATATGTGGCCAAAAGGCATTATTCAGCATACAGTCCAGAAATTCAGAATAGTTCTCCCTTAGGTTAATTCTTAACAAATCAATGTTTAAATCTCCAAGAAAAAGCTTATCAGATTGTTCTTCTGCAAGTGAGGATAAGATTGGCGCAATGTTATTAACAAAGTTCAAAATGTCCTCAATTTTGTCACAAGGTGGCTGGTAAATATTACACAATGTTACTTTTTGCTGTAATCCGTTTCCAAAAACATCAATAAATTGACTTTCCCCACTGGCATTTGGAGAATATATTTCTCGAGTCTTAAACTGAAAATCTTTGTGTAGATAGATAAGCAACCCGCTATGAGAGCTACAAGAGGCTCCAAGTGCAATAATTGGTACATAATTATCAAACATATACAGACTGGTGTCGGGTACAGGGCCTTCAAGCCAAGTTTCCTGGATACAAATAGCACTGAAGGCAAAATTACTGGTAGATAATTCATTTACCATTGCTTAAAGCTTGTCAAATTTGGAATTCAAACACTGAATATTAAGACTTAATACAGAGAAGTTCTGAAAAAATGAATGGACATATTTGGCAAGATCATTTACATTTACATAAGGGGAATCGGCAACAATCGAAATAGCATTATCAACGTCATCTGCATTTTGCAATAGATCATTCAGATTATTTTTAGTAACGCCACCGAAGTGACGTAACATATTTTCAACTAGATTATCGGTAGACATAGTATTGTTTCAGAAAGATAGATACCTGTCTAATAACTATAACATCAAATGCTGCTGGCTGAAAATGGTTGCCATTCTCATAAGCAAAAAATCCACAAGTAGATCCATTGGTAGCAAGCATGCAGATAGCATATGCGAGATAACTTAATACACATGATATTGACCACAAAAAATATAGCAAAACGCAGTACTCCATACCCTGTGGCGCTGCCATGAGTCAGCATCCCCCACGCGTATGCATCCATGGGTAAGAACCCGTGAAGTACGGACACTCCCATAGTATAGTATTGTATCAGATAGATAGATACAGTGTCTATATAGACATAGTATACTGAAAAATGAAGATGGTTGCTATTCTCACAACCAAAAATAAAAAATCCCCAAGTAATAAGCTTGCAGACGGCATCTGTGAAATAACATAATACACAATATATTGCCCACGAAAATCTAGCAAAAGACAGTACATGTATAGCGCTGTCATGCGTCGGCATCCCCCGTGGATCCACGGCTAACAGCCCGCGATGCAGGGGGAGTCCCTTGCGGCACACTATAATAGAAACCTTATCAGTGCATGAGTGGGTATGCAAGTATACGGAAATGCACCAAATGAGCTGTGCATTTAACGAAATGTTCAGTATAAAAATGTTATTACATCTAAACAAAATCAAAGTAGAATTATTTGTGCATTTAAGTAAGCCATACATTTTTACACATAACTTCAAAAACTTTGTGTCAATACAGTTCCATATTGTGCCATACGGACATGTGAAAATGTGAGCAACTACAAGTATTTGAAAACAACGAGTATAGTGTATATCTAAATGTGATACGCCATAATATTTGTTCCAAGGAGGACTCAGGTACTCAGAATAATCATTAGTGAAATATTTATGAAAGTCATTTGTATTTAAGTCAAGAGAATGCAATGAAAATATAATATTTCTTAACCAGATATCAAGTACAATTAGGCAATCTTGTAACTGTCATAGGCCACTACTTGCTACCGATAGCCCCTGGGGGTTTAACCTAACAGAAAACAAGCTAGCCTAAAATGTCTGAAAGGTGAATCATTGTAATCCATTGCAATTTTGATCTGGAAGTTCAATTCTCTTTGCCATTGGTGTCCAAGCTACACCCTGCCTTTACAAAATCACCTCTTTCAACTTTACAAGCATAGTGACCTCACAAAAATAGGTCAACCTCATTGATATTACATAACATTCTAGCACTGCAAATTGTCTATATATGTATCCTACTAGTTTGGCAAGTCTTTTCCAATTAGTTTTCCTAATATGGAATTTTTTATCTTTGAACTCATTTTGGTTCATAATTTCCATCAAATTATAGGTGGCACAACTAGTATCATTTCAGATTTTGACCTCCCGCACAATGCTACCAAATTTGGTGAAGATCCGCCAAAATTTAAAGATGCTAGAGTGTTCTCAGGATTTTCACATTTTGACCCCTATATTACATAATAATATAGGTGGCACCACCAATATCGAAAGGAACTGAGATTTTCATACACCCTATAAGTTCTGAAAGTTATATTGAGCAAACATCAAAACTTTTTTTAAGTAATCGCACTCACAACCCAAAAGTTTACAGATGGAAGGACGTCTCTTTTAAAACTTAAAAGCCACATACACTATTCCACCGTACCGACACTTGTATAAACAGGTAAATAGTAATACAATTTTTAGCACCATAAAGTTGATTAGAGGTGTTATGCATGAGGTAAAGTGTACTAAGGTATTAGCTGGAGGCCACCTCTTCCACAATACTGGATGAAAATTGAAAAGAAAGAAATCCTGTAATAAGTGAGAATGATCATGGTTTTCCGACTTAAGACTGACTAGAGAAAATTCTCTAGGTGGGTGAAGTATACTTTACTTTACCCCGGATACTTTTCCTCTTACCACTCTAAACACTTTGAGGACTACACTTTGTCATTTCAAGCTCCATCTTGGTACAGTTTGACTAATGTTCCTGAGTTAGTGCTGTATTTATTAGGTATTTGGTCATATCTCTGGAAACATTTCAATATAGTTTTGTGTAGTTGTTGTTTTTTATAACCTTTGTGTAGTAGTTTTTGCAACAAAGTTCTGACTTTATTGACAAATTTGCTAAAAAGTGTGGCATTTCTAGCAATATGTATCACTTGTCCGATACAAACTCCATGTGCTTATTTCTCTGGAATGTTTGAGATCATATCAAATTTGAACTGTTCTCTCTTGTCAAATATTTTTGTTACATACTGGTTGTTCTTTATTTACGGACATGAGTGATGCTATTAGCTCTGGGACCTTAGGTCAGCAGAGCTAACAAAAATTAAAACAATGTGCTGGGAGTCTGGATACCTTCATAAGGGGTCATCAAGACAGTGTGTGCTGTTTGTGATGGGTGTTCACAAACCTTCCACAATGTCATAAAATTGGCCAGTCAACATTTTCTAAACAATCTTTTGCTGTACATATTTTCTTTGCCATTTTTCAATTATAACCAGTTTATTGTGTGACCAGTCAACAAAACTTTGGCCAAAGCCACAGCCAGTTTGATTTTTCAATGTGATTCAGACCAGGCAACATGATCTGCAGCAATCATACTCAAAACCCTGGCTGAGTGACTGTTCATAAAACATGTACTGTAAGTTCCTGTGACCAATGTGCATATTTATTGCCAAATTTACTTTCATAAAGTACTACTGTGTGTTAATCACAAATATAGACATAAAGGCATTATTTCACTGATCTCATGTTAGCCAGTTTTCAAGCATCACTGATCCAGGAAAATGGATATTTGGGCACTGTTATCATCATTACTGATGCATTCATTGAAACATTCTTCAAAAATACAGCCAACTTCATTTCATCAAAAATGTGTATATCTACTTTGCTCAAATTCTTTTTAAACAAATTGTACCACACAACTTTACTCCCATAGCTTACTTTGTTTAACTTTTGATACTCAAACTCAGCCTTGTGGTTTTCACTCCATGTCAGCCAGCTTCAGTAGCTTACATTTTGAACACTGATGGTGATCTATCAAAACCGCCAAGTATAAACATGTGCTTAGTTTTCTCTCTCCATTGAACTGTTACTTATTGCACTTGTCTTTAAAGTTGTGGCATGAATTGATGAATTTTCATTGACTGTGTCCATCTAGTAGAAAAAATAAGGATTCACATAGAAAGTCTAGTAAATATTCATAACAAGAGGCCCATTAGCCTAATGCTCTGCTGGCATTGTGGCTAAATTGTACCTGTTCATTTCAAAGTTGCCAGTCCTCTAGTGGCTTCTGAACATATAAAGCTTTTGTACATTTAGTGTATAAAAAGTCCACCAGATGGCACTCTGCACCACAAGTAATCATAGCTTATTTGTGCAATTCCTGTGATAAATATTGTTGCATGTGCAAAGACAATAATGAGTGAGTCCTAAACTTTATGTCCTCAATGACCTTGGGACAGAAGATCAAGGTCACCCAAATTTATATTATTTCTGTATTTTGGGAGAATTATATGATAACCAAATATCTGACATGACAGATTAAGTGCGTTTTTATCCGTGTTTGGCAATGTGTGTAAATTCATAGCAGATACATTTTGATGAAATATTGAAAGTTTACAGCATACACATGTGTGTTAAACATGCTCAACATGACCGTCATTGAGGTAGGCTATTGTTTAGAAATTTAAATGCTGAAAGTCTCAATTTGATGGAAATGATGTGCTGGGACATGCATAGCATAAAAGAAAGACAAATTAAAAAATAATGTGCGTATTGCACTACCACCTTATATTCAGCTATTTTCTGCCTTTTTTGTTATCCTGTGTGACTTTTTTGTTTTGAAAATGTGTGTTCAAGTTGTTTTACACACCAATGTGATCCCCCCTTCACAAAATGAGCCTTTACTTTAAACATTTAAGTTCAACAGTGCAAGGTAATAAGTTGCCCCATTGCAGGATAGGGGTGCAATGTATAGCTGCAATGCAGAGTCGCCTTTTTAACAACTTTAATTCTGCTTTGGTGTCTACACATATAAATTGAACATTTTACCTTGGCTTCGTGTTGTTGCACAAGGCTTATACTTCATTATCAGAGACTATATGGATTTACAATGTGCGGCAAAAGTTCTTTGATGTTGTGACCTACTTGGTAGGCCTTTTTGGATCGAGACTCAAAAAGTGTTATTCTGTATACACCTGTTACTATCATCAGATCTTAATAAATGCACTCAATAGTAGGTAAGGTTATGATAAATTTAGGAATCATGTAGTTTTGTCATACAGACATGGGAACTGCCATTTCTTGCATCTTGACAAAATATGTTTATATATGGGTTACTGGCCTGCAATAAAAATAATTATTTGAGTTGAATCAAGCTCTTTCACCGCCAGTACTGTGCCCAGCTGTCGGACAAATGCCGGATATTTTATAAGCCCCTATGTCTATCTTTCAGGTCAACAGGCATGTCTTGTTTGTACTGTTAGATAGGCCTATGTGGCCGTCTGCCTGACAAATAATGCGTTTAACTTACCTGAGTTGTTAGATATATCAAATACAACCCATATATATATATATATCTGCTAGAACATGGTTACTAATGCCCTGGTGGGTTGTGCCACACTAACCCACGCCTCTTTTGGCCAACTTTGTTAACTTGAACTACATGCTTTAGGATCACTTAATTCTTATGATGAGCACTGAAGTAGTTTGTGCGACTTGAAATACATGAAAAAAAAAATTGTTAGCCAAATTTGCCAAAATAGGAAAAGACATATTTAATAATATTTTAATCTACATTTATGAAGATCAGCTCAAGAGCAAAAGTTGCTAGGATTTGATTCATAATTGTGTAGTTCTAAATATTTCGTTTCTGGTAAAATTATAATTGGCCAAATTAGACCAAGACAAGCATGTGTGTCGGCCCCAGAACAGGCATAATGTAATCCTTCTGTAAGCCATCCAAAGGTATACATCGACGGATGTTGTCTCCTTGTGTCAACCCCAATGCTCTGTGACCAGGAGACTTCTATGAAAAGTGCATGGAAACAAAAATAATTGTCAGTTTCGCCACAAAATGCTTTCTTTTTAATCAATTTTGTATCTCCAAAATGGGAGATATTATGTATGGCTCATTTGACATGTTGGCTGGGCCAAAGTTCTGAATCAACATAGCTCATCAATATTAAATGGGAGGTCACGGAAAATATAAACATGCTGCAAACAACGTTTTTGTTGCCCCAGATATAAGATCATATATAAAAATGACAATAATGAGGTACATTTGATACACATAATATGTCTAATGGATTTTTTGGTGCTTTTAAACATACTACCACCGATGATGTCCGAGAAAATTTCAATCGGGAAGATCCACTTTGGTGACGTCACTGTGTGAACACGTTTGTGAATCTGGCATTCCACCTGGGCAGTTGCGGCCATTTCGTGATAGGACACACATTTTTGGCTTGACTCAAAATTTTAGGTAAACTGTAATTTTTATGCGCGAAATATCCTTTTTGGCACCAGGTACATTTTTTACACCTAGCTTATAATTTTTGTCACTGCCATGCCCCATCATTCTGTGGTAATGTGGTGTGGCAACACCAACAAGACGGGCCACAGGCCTAGCCTCTGAGCGGCATGGAACAGGTTTGTGGTCGACTGGAAAGACGCCTCCAATTACAATTTACAGCGTGCTCTGTGTTATACATTTTGAAGACTCTATGTTTGTCAGTGGTATGATGAAGGATGCTGGGTTTCGACACCACATCAACATTATTCCTGGTGCTATGCCCTCTATACAGCCACAGGCACAGCCAACCCATGAGCAGTTGGCCAGTGTCCTGGGACCCAAGAGAGGTCATGGTGCTTCTGCCACAACGTTGACTCCCGAGTCCAGAAGTCGACGCGTGAGCACGGCAGTGGAGAAACTTGGTAGACTAGAAGCCTTATACGTTTTGCAAGATATATTAAAATACAAAAGAATGCAATATTTTGTTTCTAAAACGTTTGGAATTTTTATACCTGTTTACTCTTTGTCAATATAAGATAATCGTCTGGCCTGGGGCCATAATCTGTATACACTTCCCTGAGTGATTGTTTTATTTATTGACCGTATATTAGGCCTAAGCTTCAGTGGACTTTCTTACAATTGTGCAATGAAAACAGCAAGGGTTCATTGAACAAAAAATCCACAGATTGAAGTGGATTTTGGGAGTGTCGATTCAACATTTTCCTTATTTTTAAACTTGAATACCCGTATGCATGCACGGAGAAAGTTTTCACACTCTATCAATAAGAGGGCATTCACCACTCAAGCTTGCTAAGAAGCAGGTTACTCTTGTTAGGACTGACAAGTTCAAATACTTCTTCATAAAATGGATCAATGGAATTCTCTTCCAGAATAATATGTTGTGTCTGCCCCCACTCTGTCATCTTTCAAGAAGAGACTAAGATCCCTGATAAATAACCAAGAGGGATAAATTTACTCTATTCTTTCCCAGTACACCTCTATCCCTATGAAATAGTAGAAGCACGGTTTTGTTTGTTGTTTTTGTTTTGTTTTTTCTTTTTCACAAAAAAATGGAAGTACTGAATAAGTTTGTTGCTTGTTTGGTTCTTTTATTGATCTGATGCTAAGAATATATATATATATATATATATATATATATATATATATATATATATATATATATATATATATATAGTGTATGTACAGTATTACACTAAATGCATCGTGTAAGTTTCATCATTTATTTTCTGATACCTTGTCTGTAGGTTTTAGTTGCTATATCCCTGCTATTTTGCAAAAAATCACAGTCTAATATGACAATCAGGCTGCCACGGATAAATACATATACTGGTCAGAAAAACAAAGCGTCACCATGATGATAAGAAAATAAATTTTTTTGTGACTTAATAATAATTTTATTACATGATTAAAAGCATACACCTGCAGTGCACGCCTCCTCCTGGAGTACTTTGGTCCTTTCATGATGAAAATGATTCAGTGAAAATGCTGAATGTTCCCAAATTAGCTGTTCAATTCTTTGTAGATTGTCTTTATCACATTGGTGATTGGATATTTGTAAGGGGCCATCTCACTCCTATTTTTATGTCTTTGCATGATATTTGTGCACATCATAATCCTGACCATGTAATGATCTGTAGAGTATATATTTTCCATAAAATGAAAAGGGTTCCAGCTGTTGTCACGTCTTTTCCTTATATCAGAACTAAAGGCGTTGTTATAGGGCCTACCTACTTGCCCACTAACACACACATTTTCAATCTTTTCTCACATGCACTCAGTAACAGACTACAGATCACAGAGACTGTTATTACCTAGTTGTCAAGATGACACTGTTAATTTTGAGTGATTGATGCATACACTCTTTTATTCATAAAGAAATATTTACACACAGAGCCCATGGTTTTAAGCTTTGCTGTGAAAGAAACATTTTGTGATAAGTTAATGGTGTTAAAACATAATATTTCAGTTTTACAACATTTTAGGTTCCTCTAAAACTAAAACTTCCATGTAAGTGTGACAGTGTGGCATGTACAATGCTGGTGGCCAATTTGCAACTTCACAAAAACATCATGTAGAAAAACCCTTCCAGATGTTCTGTGCATGTACATATTGTACATGCATAAGGTAGTTTAGTGTAAACTGAAAACATTCAAACACATATGCAGTGGTACCTGCTGTATGCAACCACTCATGTGAGCAGCCAAATTGCTTTTTGTGGTCACTAGGCTCGGACATAAGAGTCAATTTCTTTGTAAAATTTACCTGTGGTGACAGGCCACTTTTTCTTGGCAGAAGGGGTGGCCACAATTATAGCAGGTACCATGGTATATTATCCCATCGTTCAGCATTTGCCATCTCATATCAAGTTTTCCTGCTTAACAGACTCCAGTGGTGTGCCTCAGACTACCTTGCCCCTCCGCGATCTGTTTGTACACTGCCAGTTGAAAAGGATTCGCGGTTTAACCCTTAAAATGCTAATCACGGCTATAGTTGTTTTCTCATTACCGTTAAACATATAATGGTTAAAAGATTCAAATTCCTCATGAAGATAGCTTTCATTCAAATACTAGCAAGCCTTGTCAGAAGCAAAAAGTAGTCTTAGTAAACAGTTTTCCTCAGCACACTTTGCGTGCATTGCGTGCAAAGTGTCCCAAGGAAAGCTGTTGACTCAATCTCAAATCCGCGCTTTAAGAGTTAATTTCCTACTGGATGAAGTGCAGTGAAGGGCATCTTTTCAGTCCTGTTATATTGAAGTCCACTAGCTATGGGTGCACCAATTCGTTGTTTTGTCAGCAGTTAACCGCATTTTTTTCTAAAATACCCTCATGCAACATTTGCATTCATGTACAAAGCTACATTTGATGTTGAGCCCCACAGCAAATTTGTGAAATTTGTAACTAGTCGTGGATATGTGGAGACACTGCATGGGCATCTCAATTTTTTATTCATCATGAGTGATAACTTTAAACAACTTTCAATTTCAATGACATCTCTTTTCCCTTCATTTCATGCAGTGGTCAGTCTTATAAGGCCAGCTTACCTGTAAATGCAATTAAAACTGGCGTCATCAAACAAAAATGAAAATATAATGAAAAAAAGTAAATTTACGGTGCTGCCCAGTGTAACCAAGTGCTTGCCATGGCAAGATATTTTAATGGTTGCTTGTGTTTAAGAATCATGGACATTAAGTTTTTCTTTCTTTTGCTGACAGCCATTTTGGCTACTAGTTGAGTGATAAGTCTTCCTTTGATTTGCTTATAGCCGTTTACACTATTTATTAAGTATTCCTACTCTTTGTTCTTTGGTCGTTCACTCTGGCAAGCCCCACAAAGTTTCCTCTATTTTCAGATCATAAAATCCAGTTGGAACAAGCTACAAGACTACACAATGACTGCTATCTTTACTTCTCCACATCATTCTCATTCCTTGTTCTCTATTTCCTTTTTTTTTTTTTTTTTTTGATATTTCTCATCAAGATGATAGTAAATGTGAGGTACACATGATTTTGAACTAATAAAACTGTTGTGCATTTCTGCCAGAGTAGGGTTTGCAAGAGACAGCAAAATAGACAAGCAGTGTATTCTTTCCTGCACAACATCTGACTTCATTTACACTGTAAACAGATCTTTGGACATAGTATATTCCACCTTAAACACAACAAGAAGTTTCATCATTTATTGACCATTTATTCATCATTTAGTGGCAACCACCTTATACCAATACCAGGACGACATATTCCAACCTCGGCATGAGAATTTTGAATCGCTTGCCTTTGGGGTAGGTAACTGGGAATTCTGCTTTTACAACCAGACTTTAAATATGGGGGCAAGTGAAATACTGTATCATACTTGCCTTGATGACAAAATCGAAAAAAAAAAAAATGGCTGAGCCTTGGGCTTGCATGACACACTCAACTCAGCCATATGCATGTTCCATGCTTGCACAGTGTTAACATTATTATGGTCTAAATGATATTATGCTTTGTAGGAAAACACTTAAAATTGTCACTGCATTTTTTTCACGTCTGGGTTATCTTACAGTAGTGTGACAGCCTGCCAAAAGCAGTGCTGGTGGCCGATACACAAAAAAACATATATCCAGGGGTAGAATCAGGAATCCGAAAAAAAAGGGTGGCAAAACATTGACTTATTTTGTTAAAATGAGTGTCTGGGGGTCGTACCCCAGAAAAGTTTTGTGTGAAATGGTGGACTGTAAGCCATTTTTAGAGTAAAGTGCTGCGAAGATTTGAAGAGAGTTTAAATAAAAGTATTCACATGTATTTTGTAAAACAAAAAAGGGTGGTCAGAGGGGACTAATGCCCTCTCAACCCCCATCAAAATCCACCCCTCCTACACGTGCTGCATTCCAGATGTGATACTTTTCAATCATTTGTATCAAGTTTAATGGATGCAACATGTAAATAAATTAAAAATTTAGATTTGATTTGAATCTTTATGAAAATCATTGATAGGTTGTAAAATAACAGCAGAAACTAAAACTTTTTCTCTATATTTCCTATATCATGAACTTCTAACCAACTGCCTTGTAGTTTATGCTGACCATCACAGTTCAAGTACATGTAAAATAAAGTAAATCATTTGTGCCAACGCCAAATTTCACAACCCTATCACCTTTACAATGAGGACAGGGGTGGTAGAAGATTCAAAGTATACAAGTTACTGTGTGCATAGCACTTTTAACTTGTACAAATATCTGAATTCAAACATAAAGCACAGAGACTGAATGTTTTCACTGCACTTGAACAATCACGTAAAAATAGGAGTTCTACAAAATGCAATATTTCACTTTGTTTTAGCATGAAACGTAAGGCAGTGTCACTTGGAATATTCAAATTACATATGTCTGACTTTCATCTTGCCTGCTGGGCTGATTTAATGGGCTCTTGCTTTGGATAGACTATTCAGTCTGCAGAGTCTTTCTGTGTGAACCATAAACAGGCCAATGGAAACCAATTTATTGCCTTCCACCTGTTACTAAGGTCAAAGCACTTCATACATGTTACCTTACTCAGGTGGGCCCACCCAGAGAGACTGATAATGACATGCAGGTCTGTTCGGTTCTGCTTCAGAATTAACACCCGAGATTCAAAACTACAATACTCTGCACAAAGTTACATGGACCTCTGACCTATGTGACCTTGGTGAGCTTTTGACCTTTGCAAAACAAATTTTGTAGATGTACCGAATATATGTTA
Source organism: Hermodice carunculata (assembly GCA_964020975.1). Taxonomy (NCBI): domain Eukaryota; kingdom Metazoa; phylum Annelida; class Polychaeta; order Eunicida; family Amphinomidae; genus Hermodice; species Hermodice carunculata. Next base: position 95,685 of record CAXHWN010002650.1, on the reverse strand, counting down.
CAATTTGCATCAAATGGTGAACAGCTTCCAATTGATTAAGGAGTGGTTCAACATTCTCACAAAAAATATGAATACACTTGAAAAATTTGAAGTATGGAGTAAGAACATGTATCAACATTGACCCTTTTTTATTTATCTGTAGATGAACATATCATCATTTTGCTGCGTCATTAAAAGCATAGCACACCTGCATTCTACATGCACTCCATCCCTCTACAAAATTGTCTGTACTCTGGAGAAAATCATGAAAATGTTGAACCACCCCCGAGGTTGAGTACTATACATAGCCCAACTGCAAGTGCACAGTGACAATTGTGGACACGTGAGTTTATATGTAGACAGTCTATGAGAACCAAAAAGATACATTTTCATGTTAAAAACATCTCTGTACTGTGTACCATGGACACGCAACTGAGGGCCCTTTTTTGTCAGTCACCACTATGCCCACAATTCACAGGTTTCACAGTAATGTCTCATGGCACAATATGACATGCCAAAACAATTCTATGAATGCAACATAGTAACCAGAATCAAGTTTTTTGTGTGAAAAACATTGTGCATCCCCCGAGCAGATGCCTCTCACCAGAGACCACCCCTCTATGATGGTCAACGTTCTTCTGAAGAAAATTTTACCTTGACCTTTGACCTCAAGGTCACCTCTTAACAAATGTAACGGAAGTCTCACCTGGGTAAATAATGACAAAATTTGATGAACTTCAATCATACCTACTTGAAGATGTGGCAGGGAAACTATTTTATTTTGCAAAGCACTGTGACCTTGACCTATGACCTGAAGGTCATCCACAATCATATAAAGAAATCCCAAAATGTATGTGGAGTATCTTTACCAAAAGTTTCAAGTGAATCTGGCTTAAATATAGTTTTGAAGAAGTTAAATTGTAAACTATCCTTGCAGATCCCATTGACTTACATTGCCCATGGCAATCAACAGGAATGCAAAAATTACCCCCCCCCCCAAAAAAAAAATCAAATCCAAAAATCATTGGAGCATGACCATTTGAACAAACAACTCGGCAGTGAGCAATGTACCTGTACCTGCTGTAGACAAGACACAATTTAGAAATGGTCAGTTACATGTATTTAACACATGACGGCTTATTGATGAATTATAAATGCAATTTAATTTACACTATAAACTGTTCAATAATTATCTGGCAACGTTACGTACTGCAGAGACATGCATTATCGTTTCATTTCCAAAAAAAATTACGAAAATGCAATGACTATCAAGTTGGTTTGGTAAACCGTTTTATCAAACAATCTTTATATTTAAGTTTTCATGGTTCCCTGGAAACCTAATGCAACAGGAAAGTAAGCTATCAACAAACTGCACTTTGTTTAGTCTTGTTGAGTAATCAACACTACTTTAGGCATTAGACTGTTTACATTGTGTAGAACAGGCTGAACACAAAAATGATAATTAAGATTCACGTGAAATGTACATACATTATACATCTCATCTGAACACCCTTCTTTACTTTTGAAAACAGCAAGAATATGGCCAGGGACACAATACAAAAACAAATAACAAGAGGACTATGATGGTCCTGTGCTATGCTAACTGCCTTTTGGTGGGAAAAAGTGTATACACCTGTAACATCACATTGCACCTGCCCTCAAAGATTTTAAATGTATAATCAAGGCAGTGTGATCAATTAATACATATTTTTCTCAACACTTGACCCTTATAGCATTCCAGTGTAAAGTAAGGTAAGTCAAAGTAAAAGCTATGGCAAGGTACGGTGAAAATGGAATAATAATTAAATTTATGAATAAATAAACAAATAAACCAAAGAATAAATGAATGAATAAATAAATTAATAAATTTCAGAAGTCCAGGTGAAATAGTTTTAAAGAGAAACCTACATACTTGGTACTTGCTATATAATACCACCCCTATGGCCAGAAAAATGTTGCCACATATTGCAGGTTGACTTTGATTACTGGTAAATTAAAACAAAACGAGAGTCCAAATGGCAGTCTTCAAAACCAATATGGTTTCTCACCAAAGGTGTCTTTAAAGCAAGTACCACTGTATTGCATGGTATTTGAAACAAACATTGCTAAATACCTAATGAAGCAGGGTCTGATAAACATAGGTATCAAAAGGCTTATCTGCCAGGTAAGATCCATCTGCCATAAAAGTTTCAGAAGCCTACAGCCAGATTTGAGGCCCAGGAGGCTGGCCACATTATTCATGTTAGCCTAGTAGGGCAGGCTACTTTGGACAGCACCATACGGCTAGCAGCACTGCTGCTGGGGCAGTGATAGGTTGCCTGGAGACTAACTGGGCATTATGCAGTTAATGAGACAGTCCCCTGAGCTCATCTCTCTCTGGACACACTGTGGGAGTAATGTCAGACATGTGGCCCACACCATTACCACCCAGCCCTCTATGTGGAGAAAGGTCAGTTGAGGCACTTGACCTCTCATTCAGTAGACACTGCTTCCATGCTATATCTGAGTCATAGCAAGAAGCATGTAAAGTGGGAAAACTCACATGCTAGAGTACATCATGTGCACAAGGCACAGGCATACATACATTTGTATGCACTCACATGCTGGACATACATATGTATGCACCTGGGACAGGTGGAGAGTATCATGGGAACAAAAACTAAATGCTGAGAGGTTTCACTGTATGCAGTTAACTTCCTCCATCTGATGTAAGCAGGCTGGATTACATAATGCCGCATGGCATAGTCTTTCCACAGTTGACTATAAAGCTCACTGACAAATTCCAAAACTTAACATGCCACAATTTCATCAAAAGTTAATGTACCCTCACCATTTTGTCAAATCTACACGTACTTGTGCTAAAAAAAACGGACAAAATTTCAAAGAGTTCTGTGATTATTTTTTGACAAGAAGTTGAAAAAAGCCTTCACACAAAACTTCATCAAGTAAAGGCAAAAACGAGTATCACCACCTGCTAGCCAAAATGAGTACTAATTACAAGTGACCCCTGAAGACCCTATATGCAATATCAAACAAATTGGGCACGTAGTTCCTAAGAAAATAAACTTTTGATCTTTTTGTCCCAAAAATTATTTAACAATTCGTGAAAAACAGAAAAAATGTTGGCTTCTCATCTTGTTTGTACACTTGGTAGAGACCGACCTGGTGAACCTTCATGTGTAAAATGAAAGCATTCCACGAAACTGTTTTTGAGAAGTGGAAAATATAAAAAGTTAACAGATAGACGCAAACAGATGGCATAAGCTCTGAAGACTGACAAGTCAGCAGAGCTAAAAACGATATACGGCAAAAAATAACATGAAATGTATGTATAAGGCAAAGTATGCTGAATGGATGGTTTCTGGTTGGAAACACAAATCACATGCAATGTATTGGGCTGAAAAGGTGCCCTTTCAGGACAGATGGCCTCTCAATGGAATGGTCCTGAAGAGAGGGACAATTATGTACAATCATAGAATCTACAATTCCTGTTAAAAAATTGTGCAAGGCAGTGTATACCTCACATATACTGGTACCTTAAGTGTACATGCATCAGGTGCTTTGCTACAATAAACATATAGTACCTTCTTCACCATCAGCATTAAGGGACCACTTTTGTTCCAATTATTGAAGGTTGACTGAATGTGCCTTTTATAGTGGCTTGCATGTATTGCACATTGAACAAGAAACAGCTACAAGTTTCTTGCCCATCTTGGTACATCAGACTATCTTGGGGCATAGAACTTGTCCCCCAGTAGACTCAGCTGGTGATATTTCTACTGTGTCCTTTGGCTGACCATTGTCCCAGGATTCCAGTTCTAATGCTGCAAAAAAAAGAAGAAAAAAACGATTAGCTGTAGTTACCATGGTAACAGATTACAATACACCCAGATTCCTATGCTACTACAGACAAATATGATTCCTGATTGTTGTGTAACTTGTGATTCAAGTTTGGTGAAAAATGAAAAATGGAACTAGAGCTATCTACATTTATATCTGAAAGTGTTGGTTTAATTATACTGCACTATGCTTGATTCAGTTTGTGTATCAAGGTCTAATTCCATGCTCGTCTGTAATGTATGACTAGCCCTGTTTCAAACTGTAAGAAAAGACCACTCTATGTCTATAACCATTATGTAGTGTGAATAAAACACTGTGTACAGTGAGTCAGCAAATGTAATTACCTTCAGCCAAAGCCAGCTAAATCAGTGTTAAACTTTGAAGTCAAACAATGGCTTCCATGGTCAAATTTTGAAGCATAATTTTGTCTTTCAGCCAGTGAGTGGTTGATGGATACAGCACCAAGCCACTTTGAACTTTGAAGCCTATTAAAGAGGTCAAGGTGACAATTGTAACAATTGCATGTATAGATCTGTGTATTCAGTCTTTTCAGATACAACGCAGTGTCAGCAGTGACAAAATTTGCCCTGGCCCGTGTGATGGTCAAGCTTTCTATTGATAATTATGTACAATTGTACATACATCTTCTTCTTAACAACCAAAGCCTCAAAGGCTCCAGAAAAGATGAAAGCTATGTATAAAGTTTCAACTATACATGATTCTTATTCTAATCAGCGAATGTTCAAACTTAGTAAGTTACTTATAATATATTAGGCTTATGCTATGGCAAGGCTAGGCCTATGCCTATGGGTCTTGTGACAAAGACGGCAAAGCTGCCTCGCAACCACAGCTGCTCAAGATTTCAATTAATGGGTTACCAGCCACAGTGCTATTCAATGCAACTGTTAACACTGACATTTATGGTCAACTGGGCCACCCTGCATTCTCCTCTGATTAACTAAGTATCAAAACTTGCGCTTCATCAGTTGTTCACTGCTTCACTGAACATGCTGAAAGTTTCAAAATCAAAACAAATAAAATTACCAAGGAAGGTTATCCTCTCAGCCCTCGTACAGATGAGGATCGTTGGCTGGTTGGGCCGCTTCTGTCCACCGACCTTTTGCTAAGGCTTTGGGCCAATGTTCGGTTCGTTGTCTTCCTTTTCAATCTTGTCCATATAAAAAAAATCCTTCACGTCAACATCGACCATGTACTGTAGTTGTCTGCCATTTTTTGCTATTGAAACGAGTTCACCAAGTGACTTCATATGCTTCGCGGATTCCGATTCAAAGTTTTTCATTAGAAATGGGTAAAAATAGACAGCAGCTGTTTTTTCGAAACCTGCCCTTTAAATGAGCATCAAATGGGGGTTATACATTGTAAGTCAGGTTGGTTATACAAGGATTGTATCATGTGATCAGTCCTATAACATAACTGTCTCAATGTACATGCAGAATTCACATTTGTTAAGTACTTAGCCCTACACCATGATAAGCAAACAGCCAGGGAGCAATTAACCCATGCATGTGTGTATAATGTGGTCAGACCGCTCTGATTTGCATGAATTTTTTTTTTATTTTTTTTTTTTTTGAGAAAGAGACCCATATGAAAAGCTGCTTCTCTCATTCATTTTCTTTCTGTTTTTCTTTTCAATCACATTGGGCCTAAATCACTAAAAGATATGCTTTTTTAAAAAAATTAACTTATTTTTTTTTCCCTGCGACCTTTCTTTTAATCTGACTTCTATAGGGAGACAGACATAGAGAATCTCCATCGAGTAAACAGATACAGCCTCACAGACTAGACGAGCAAGTTCCTTCTGGGGGATACATTACGAAGCCAAAGGCTGAGTAATGTATCCCCCACAAAGAACTTGCTCGTCTGGTCTGTGAGGCTGTATCTGTTTACAAGATGGTGATTCTATTTATCCTATGTTTCTAAAGTAAAATAAGGCAATTAAGCCGATTTCGGGATGGCAGTAGAGAGGTATGCAAACGAGGTATCTTGGTGTCACCGTTAGCAATGGTGCAGTAATTTTAGACTACCAGAAAGTAAAGAGGCGCACATGACCAGCAATTGATTTTGACATTTGAAAACGGATTACCAACTACCTGGAGAAAAAAAAAGCAAACAACACGGTATGACAATACAGTTTTTTTAATGTGACTCTGCAACAAGGAAAAACAATGAACAGTGGGCTGAGCATGAATTAGTCTGTGGATTTGGCAAAGAAAACCAAGATATGCAGAGTTCAACCGGTGCCACTTTCCACGGACAGAACATGTGGTTTTTACTAGGCCTACTTTGGCAAGATCACATGAATACTAACTGGGCCGTTGAAGGTTGCTCCCGCAAACATTCCAGATATCAAGTTACCTGCACAGGACATGGATGTCATAGGATGGATTTCTGGGTTGACATTCCCCACATTTGCCAAGGGACCTATGGTCGGTGCTATGAATGCATCAGATTGACGAGCAGGCAACATCACGCAACTTGTGGCAGATTGCGATCATCAACATTGACGTCGAGTGAAGTGGCTGGGTAACCAGGGTTTGTCAGAATATTGCACATGGCACGTTGTTGCTGGCGGGATGCAACAGCATAGCTGTTAACACTGACAATGTTGCAGTGACCGCTTACATGCATGACGGTAGATACAGGTACCCTGCTGTGAAGTAGCTGAGTACAAATTGTGCTCCGAAGAGAGTGATTTGTTTTATGGCCAGAAATGCCCGCATGACACATGTTTTTCATCTTATTTGACAACACTTTACCCATGGGTTGAACTTTGTACCAGGCATCGGACTCATTAACACGTGTATGGTTTATTGCCAAATAGAATGGAGCATCATCTGTTTTCATGGAATCGGGGCCCAGTTTCTCAAACTTCTGACTCAGAGTAATTACTCACTGAGTAATTTCTCGGTACATCTTGCCCTTGATTGGTTCAGGAATATGAACCAGCCAATCAGACATAAAGAAACCCAACAAAGAGAAATATTCTCAGGTCTGAGTAATTACTCACTGAGTAAACGTTTTGGAAAAACTGGGCCCTGGACGTTTGTTGGCATAAAGTTTGTACACTTCAACAACGCATATTTGGGAAACTCTTAGGTGTAAATGGACAGAGGTGGGTACCAGTGTTTCCTTGCCGAGTTTGCGTTAGTCTTTCGTTAAATTCAAGATACTCGTCTTTATTTTCATCCAGTTGAAGCTTGATGTCACCCCATCGTAACTGCCGGGACTTGTGACAGCCCCCGAAGCCAAGACACTTTGTGTTAAAAAAACATACAGCATTTAGCATAGAACAGGCGTTGCCACTGGCAATTCCAACTTCACCATTTGACCATAGAATATTTTCTTCACTAGGGGTCACAGGCTCGGATTTATTAGGCCTGTTGCCTTTGCACATACCTTTTAGTTCTTTTTGTCTAGACTCCAACACCACTTTGCTTGCACTGAACTCAGGTGACATAATGAGCAACAGGCCATATTTATGTTCCAAGAGATAATGATCATTGCTTCTGTGGAAGCCAAGCAGAGTATCAGGCTCAAACTAGAACAGACTGATTTTCCAACAGAAAATCAAATGTCTCCTGGTGGAACACTTACATCTCTGAATAAGCTACAGGTGATAACAAATTACAAATGATCAAGTTTGCTTGAAAATTACAATCCTATTTCAGCTCTCACCTAGATACATTACTCTAGCAATTTTCATCAAGTTCTTCAAGACTTATTGCAGCGAAACCAATTTCACATAAATGACCCTGTGACCTTGAGAATTTGCTCAAGGTCATCCAAATACAATCCCAACCTTGGTCTTACCTTGATACATAATCCTACCAAGTTTCATCAAATTCCATCTTGTTCTTCATGATTTATCGAACGGAAACCAATTTCACATAAGTGACCCTGTGACCTTGAGAATTCGCTCAAGGTCATCCAAATACAATCCCAACCTTGGTCTTACCTTGATACATAATCCTACCAAGTTTCATCAAATTCCATCTTGTTCTTCAAGACTTATTGCACGGAAACCAATTTCACATAAGTGACCCTGTGACCTTGAGAATTTGCTCAAGGTCATCCAAATACAACCCCAACCTAGGTCTTGCCAAGATACATAATCCTACCAAGTTTCATCAAATTCCATCCTGATCTTCATGACTTATCGCACGGAAACCAATTTCACATAAGTGACCCTGTGTCCTTGAGAATTTGCTCAAGGTCATCCAAATACAATCCCAACTTAGGTCTTGCCAAGATACATAATCCTACCAAGTTTCATCAAATTCCATCAAGTTCTTCATGACTTACCGAACGGAAACCAATTTCACATAAGTGACCCTGTGACCTTGAAAATTAGGTCAAGGTCACCCAAATACAATCCTAACCTAGGTCTTGCCTAGATACATAATCCTACCAAGTTTCATCAAATTCCGTCTCGTTCTTCAAGACTTATTGCACGGAAACCAATTTCACATAAGTGACCCTGTGACCTTGAAAATTAGGTCAAGGTCACCCAAATACAATCCAAACCTTGGTCTTGCCTAGATACATAATCCTACCAAGTTTCATCAAATTCTGTCAAGTCCTTCAAGACTTATCGCATGGAAACCAAGAAGAAGAAGGAGGAGGAGGAGGAGGAGGAGGAGGAGGAGGAGGAGGAGGAGGAGGAGGAGAAGAAGAACAAGAAGAAGAAGAAGAAGAAGAAGAAGAAGAAGAAGAAGAAGAAGAAGAAGAAACGGGCACTAAAACAATATGTCCCCTGGCTTCCACCGGGAGACATAATTCAGAGCTGTCAGGCTTCCAAACTTGCAGAATGAAACTCCAAATCAAATTGTCAAGTTTGACAGATGGAATGTCCTGGATTTTTCTGTTTTCATTTCTCTTAGGAAGCCATTTTCCAAATTTGGGAACACTTGATTCAGTTTTCTTTACTGTGTTTTTACTCCTTTTGCTAGCAATGTACAGTTCCAAGTCAAAGGCATTAGGCACAGCAACAGTCTCTTGTGCACCTTCAACAATTTCGTTCTCAGTGCTGGGCCTAATGACATCGTATTCCATTTCATTTATAAATTCCAACAGCTGCAGATCATCTATATCAAGCTCCATAGCCATAGTTGTTGTCATTTTCTGACACACACGTGCAGACAATATTTTTAGCTTCATTAAAATAGATCTGGTTCAAGCTATGGAAATTGACTGTGTCAATCGCCTTATAAAGATAAATGACCTGGGTCATTTTCCATATAGAGGAAGTCAACAATGCAAAGATCAGATACAGCTTAAAGAAAAATGATAGTTGAATAATGACCAAATTGGGACCTGTATTGGGGTCATGCAAGGGCAAACTTGGGATAAAGACAGGGAATGTGTGATTGAATTCACTAAAGGGTACATCATTTTTGCTCATTGATTTATTTTCTTTGTTTAAAATTACATTACTGAAAAATATTAATTTCTTTTGTTTGGCTTCAGTTGAGAATTCTTTCCGTGTCAGTATACTGAGACTGCGTGAATGATTTAAAATTAAATTAAATTTTAGCAGCGGGAATTTGAACTAAGCACATACAAGGGAAAGAGGAGCAGAAGAATGCAGGGGACATTAGATATGACATGGGGTGTGCGGTTTTTCTGTTTGTCTGTTTTGTTTTGTATATTTTATTTATAGCAAATTTAATAACAGCATCAAACCAACTCCTTTGGCAGGAACTGGTGACCCTGAAAAGGGCCTTGGGGCTGAGGCTCTATCATTTGAGGTTAAATGGTGCTGCTATGCTGTGATCAGGATGAAATGAAAACCACTTTTCACCTGGCCTGCATGTGTTGATATGGTTGTAACCGATGACGCAAGAACCATCAACTGTTCGAAGTGTTGGCATGCAACAAGCATTTCCTAAAGATTGTAGAGCTTCCCGAGTTTGTGGAGTGTATGTGTGTATGAGGTACACACACATATATATATACTGTATATATATGTGTGTGTGTGTGTGTGTGTGTGTGTGTGTGTGTGTGTGTGTGTGTGTGTGTGTGTATGCAGAGTATCTGAGGGGTATCGCTCATAACCTGGGGGTTGCTGTATGCTAAGAGACACCATCATATTAAAGACAGAGAGAACGTATCACATTATGTATGATCTGTCAGGCCTCCCTCCCTTTTCCCTTGTGGGACGATCTCTCATAATCTGTGATACCTCAGGCAAATGTGCGTTGCTGCCATAACTATTTTCATGCTATTTTTTTTCTCATTTTACTACAAACATTATAAAGATAAAATAAATAAATATTTGCCGATTGATTGACATTTTTCATACCAATATTTTTAGTTTTCCAAGGAAAAGGTTTTGCAGGTCCATTGCAAATGTATTGATGATAAATAATGTTCCTAACATCCATGTAGCCTATGCCTAAGGCAACTTAGGCTGGTAAATGAGTTTTGTAGAACCAAAGCATTTCTTGACATATGGTAACGAATTAATATGTATCTATCCCTGGGTGTCAGATGTGCAGCCACAAACGATAATACATTCAGATGCTGTAAGTGAGAATACAGGAGCAAAAAGATAATTGCAATTTTGTGCTCTGTGAGTGTGGCAGAAAATGCACTTGAAACTACAGGAAGTCTGTACACAATGCAGTTACTTTCGGTTTCATGTCTGATCAGAAATTGAGATGATAAAAATCACTTTGGCAATTTGATACCCAATCCCTTTTTACTATGCTTCTGAGTTACTGTTGTGAAATGGTGTTAGTATGCGAAAAAAAAGTTAAGAAGGGAAGAAAGGAAGGCAAAAATGAAAGATAGGAAGAAAGAAAGAAAGAAAGAAAGAAAGAAAGAAAGAAAGAAAAAAAGAAAGAAAGAAAGAAAGAAAGAAAGAAAGAAAGAAAAAAAGGAAAGAAAGAAAGAAAGAAAGAAAGAATTAAGCAGGCCTTTCATGTCTACATAATTATATGGAAGTGGAAGAAATATACCTCTTTGAGCTTGCTTTCACTAATTCTTTATTGCCTAAAAATGCCATGCAGTTCACTTATCACTACCATTCCTATCTACTGCAATGAAATAACTTTTTGACCCTTAATACATATAATCAATGTTTCTAATCTGTTACTAGATGCAATGCAGATCACAGTAATCCCGGTGGTGTTCCCTGTAAAAATATTAATGAAATAAAATGTAGACCTAAAGTGTTCATGATGCAGTAAATTGTTATTATAAAGGCAACTTTCATTGCGGCATTGGGAAGCAATACGAAGTCCCATGAGTCACATACTATAGTAGGCCTAAATTAAAAGCTAATAATACTGAGGTTAGGCCTAGGCCTGTGAATACAATTGCCTATAATGAGGCCCCTCATACAGTAGTGTCCAATATGGGTAAAGATTCTAAAGACACGAGAAAGATGATCAAGTGACAATAATTTGATAATAAAAAACAACACTTAAAAGTACACTTAAACATACATGTACATATACACAATAATAATATTTACTTTATTCGTTAGTTATATCATTGCTTGTTAACAATCACTCACATGTTTGAGATAAAGAAAAGTGTAATGTGTCACATGATCCAAGCTACGTAACATAACACACCAGGTGACATCAAACTTCAAAGTTTGGCCCCATTCCTTCAACCGTTGCGACTCAAGTTCAGGCTACCAAAATAAAAATGATATCTTTCCTCATGATAGACAATTCATATTAAGCCTTTCTATTGAAATTCGTTTAATTGCTGTTGTGGAAAGTGTCAGTAAGAATGTAATTGCAGAAAACCATTAGCTTCAATATCAGCCGCCAGAAGATTTACAAACGTTGAGCACCATTTTAATCATGGGCAAGGTCACGTGATCACTGCATGGACCATGTGACCCTTTTCCAGGAATTTTGCACATGTGGCACCCAAAGATTTCAATTTTCTTTGACTGTTGTGGAAACAAAGAAATGTAAATAACTGAAATTGCTGGGGACCTAAAACAACTCTCTAAACTTTGTTGAATGACATTACTGGTTCGGTTAGTAAAAATGAATACATAGAGACACGCAGGAACAAAGCAAATGCTATAATTGCTGTTGAAAATTGCAAAATGAGATGGTTGTACAAAGTGGTTGTGGCCTGTGGGTGCCAGAGATTCAAGCAGGTTCCAGAACCGGCCATTTCATGATGAGACTGGCACAGCAAATGATAGATTGTCATTCCTGGCTGGAGACAAGACTTCTTGAGGGTGGCAGCTGCGGCTGGTGCTGTGTCTAATGGGACGTTCAATCTGAAACTGGTCATTTGACTTGGTCAAACAATTTGATAGGGAGGATATTCCCCCTAAGTCTTCTGTCCCCTTTATATTGCAGTTAGGTGCATGTAGGCTACACAATTGTACACCTCAACTTTTTCCACCTACAAATAAAGCTTTATTTCCGATTTGCGTTAAAGTAACTGAATGTATAACTTGTTGGAGGGGGTACATTTTGCCAGCATCAAAAATTTGGGAAATGCTTTGTAACCGCTATGAAATAAAATGTCATTGACACGTTTGGATGTGTTTGAAATGCATTTGTGAAAGTGTTCAAACCTGTTTGGTGAAGTGTTGGAAACGTTTTTATTGTCCAAGTGTGTGAGTTTCCTGGTTTGTGTTTGTGGATCGTTCAGGAAGCGTTTGATGCTTGTCAACTTGAACGCGGGCGGAACTGTTGTTCTATTTTGCTGGAGAACCTACTGTATTAGACATGTATTGACTACTGTGGTAATCCAAGATAAATATATAGCTTTAAATCAAATCTTCATTTTGATATTCAATTGTTTGAGAACTTTACCTTAAACCACACCTTTGTTGGGATTGCACATTCGACTAGTCAGCATACTTTTCATGTGAACATGTGACGTATCACAGCATGCATGATTTCCCCACTTGTGGAGTTTAACTGCAATGCAGTGCAAAGTACCTCATATAGAACTAGTTCTGATGTAGCGGGAATGCAACCACACGCGTTCTGTGATTACATGGTGTGTTAGCAACATTTGACAGGATGCATTCCGACGGATTGAGAACATGATAGAATGCAATCTGAGGAAGGGCTAGAATGCAAAAGGTGCCTTTACCACACAAAAATGTAACGGGGTGTGAACGGAATACAAAAGGGATGTGAACGGACCATGGACGTGTTCTCTGTAACATTTTGCTCTGGCGTAACTGTATACCTTTCATCCAAATGCCAGCAAGCCCAGTCTTAAGCAAAAAGTAGTCTCAGTCAGTCAAATGCTTTCATTGGGACAATCAGTGCGCCTAGCGCGCAGTGTCCAAAAGAAAGCTGTTGACTCAATCTTAAATCAGGGCTTTAAGGGTTAATATATCTGAAATCTATCTGCAGATAATTACCCTATTTCAGCCAAACTGGATAACATAAATCTAAGATTTTTTAATACATTTTTTTACCTCTCCAGTGTAGAGACATAGCTAGTATTCCATTTGCTACATCTAGACATTCTTGCACACCTTCTGTTGAAATAATATCATGGACTATTCTATGCTGTGTGGCAAAATGTTGCACAAAATATGAAACTGCCATTCAGTCAGCCAAGCCTTATTCTCCTACACTGCTCCTTGCACAATGAGTCAAAAATACCAACTGGTTTTGCCTTGGTTTTAGCTTAGCTGATGAAATATTGTTGTGGTCATGGACCCTAAGCCATTAGAAAGGACCACTGTCCTGTTGCTATTCTCACCTGATAGGTAGATGGCTTTGTCCACACATTCCTCTAAGTCAAATCTGATGTGTGCAAAGTTCTTTTTACTCAGCCGTATGTTAGTGATGGGACCACACTGTTCAAATATTTCTGTAATGATTTCCTCTGTAGCATTTTCTGGCAGACCTCCCACAAATACAGTACGGCAGCCAGGCGGACGTTCTCGTGTGGAAGGTGGAGGTGCAGCTGCAATTACAAATACAAATGATAAGCACAATAATGTACATGTACATCAACCTCACACACACACACATCTAGGCCAAATGAATTCAGGGATTCTTACCTCTTTTAGTTGATACTCACAAAGACACAAGTTCCATTCATAATAAATTAAAGGTACATGGCTTCACAGTTGCCTGTATGCTAGTCAAACTGACATTACCTCTTTCAGTGCCAAGTGTGACTAAAGTTCTAGAATCATTTTCCTTGTAAAAGATCTATTTATGCCTGTGTTCACAAAAAATATTATGGTCTAGGTCTACAGCTTTACAAAGCACGCTTTGCACACATTGTGCCCATGAAAGCTGTTAACTCTGTCTACAATGAGTCACTGATGGGTTAGGCAGAAAACAGCTTGATGACAAAATCTCTGATACAGTCAATCTTCGGGACACAATTGGATTTTTATATTTAATCACAATCAAGACAATTTAGCCATTAAAGCAGAAAAGTGCAAAAGATCAAACTGGATGCTGATGAAGCAACATTCAATGTCTCGTCCTAGTAACAAACCTCTAACAGGGTCAATAAAAGGTCCACACAATAACTCTATTTAGTCTTAAAAAACACCTGTATGTTAAGACAACTGTTGTGAGAGACCATCTGCTATTGCAAAAAACATCTTCTAGCTTCTGGTGCTTCCCTCATTTAAATTTTCCCAGACCCACTGAAATAAAAAAAATTATCTGTTTGTTTATTTATTTATTTATTTATTTTTTTTTTTTTTTTGCATTTTCTTTATTTATACTTAGCTATACATACTCTATGTATATCAAGTTAATATAGACTCATTCAATCATTCATTCACATTTAATTTTAATCTTAAAAATAAGTCAATCAGAGAGTGTTGGATCCATGCCCCCGCCGGCCTCTTTAATTTTATAACCTTACCAATCACAGGTTTCATTTTAGAATGACTGCAGTCAATAAAAATAGGCTATCACTGTGACCCAGATACTTGAACTACTGACCCACTTTTATGCAGCACACACTGTTTTGTCCAGATACACAGATGTGTAAAGTTTCATGATTCTAAGTTAAAGGACAAGAGAATTATAGCCCAGGCATGAACCATAATGTAGTTTTGCATGAATGTATCACCATGACCCAGATACTTGACCAAGTGACCTATTTTTGTCTCATGACACACCTTTAGGTCAACACATGTGTATGTGAAGTGTCATGAAACTAAATTAAATAATAAATTAATAATGGGCCCGACATGATTTTACAAGATTATGTCACTGTGACCCCAAAACTTGACCTGGTGACCTACTTTTGGCACATCATCTACCCTTATGTCCAGATGCACCTGTGCATAAAGTTTCATTATTCTAAGTTGAAGTGAAGCGAATTACAGCCCCGACACGAATAGCTAAGACCCAGATACTTGACCTAGTGACCTACTTTTGTTTTCTTGACACACCTTTAGGTCAAGATATGTGTGTGTCAAGTTTCATGAAACTAAGTTAAACAGTAAAGAAATAGTAGCTCAGACATGATTTAACAACTTTTGGTACATTACACACCCCTATGTGTAGATGCATCTGTGTGTACAATATCATTAATCTAATTTAAATACTGAAGGAATTATAGACCAAACATGATTTTACAGGAAAATTTCACTGTGAGCCAAGTACTTGGCCTGGTAACCTACTTTTGGTGCATAATACACCCCTATGCACAGATGCACCTGTGTGTAAAGTTTCATTAATCTAAGTTGAAGGGCAAGATAATTATAGCCAGAACATGAACAGCAGAAGACCAAATACTTGACCTTGTGACCTGCTTTTGTTTAAAGACACACCTTTTGGTCCAGATACATGAGTGTGTGTTTGAAGTTTCATGAAACTAAGTTAAATAATACACAGTCAAGATTCTGGGGCCATCTTTGGTACTTTTAGCCAAGATAAGAGAGCCTCGGTTTGATATCAGGCTACCAGCAGCATGCTTGTCTGTGTGGGTGTCTCTCGAGTAGCATACAGAATGCCATGTGTGTGATTGTTTTTGCCATGTGTACACAAGACAGACAATGTGTAACTTAGAAAATTGGAACAACACATAATTAATGAATAGGGTAAGACATAACAGATTTAACGGAAAGTCACAGGAAGCTGTAGTTTTCATTGCATTGAGGTTGCCAGGTTAGGAACCGTACAAGCACACCACCACCCTCTACTGCCACCGGCAGCCAGGTCAGTGTTCAATGTAAACAAAGCATGCATAAATATGAATAGACTGACGTCTACAAGTTGCATCATGCTTAGAAGACAACTTGGTTCATGAGAATGAAATGGAAAAGAATGATGGCATAGACTGTGGTAGTTTATATATCATTAAAAAAAAAAAAAAAAATTTACATATCATAACATACAGTGGTACCTGCCCTAAACACCACCTCTCCTGAGACCACATTAGTTTTTAAGACCACTCTTTCAAGACATTGGCCTTTTATTTCTTTGTTAATTTACCTGCAATGAAAGACCACCTGTCATATGTGACCACTTTTGTCTGGCATTAGGGGTGGTCTTAAATTGCAGGTACCACTGTACCATCAAAAATATTTGTAATTGTCAATATTCAGTAGTACCCCTTTAATACAGTGACCTGCCCCATCTGCATTCCAAAATAACTGGAAAGGGGTATTTCCTGTCAGAGGATGGGATTAGCAAGCATCCAGTCAAAAGGGTATACATCTTATGGACATGAAAGGTAGTTTTCATTGCTGTAACATTGTACCTAATTGAAACTGGTAAACCTACATACATGTACTGAATTATCAGACAGCCAAAGTACCAGGGTAAGTTAACAGCCAATCAGCAGGCAGGTTGGTGGTTACATGACCAGCCTGACTCCCTGACTGCTCCTCCACTGTAAGATTCCATACAAGCAATAACAAAAGAAAATGGCCTTCAGCTTTGATATACAGCAGTCCCTCCTTTGAGAGACCGCTCCTAGTGCCACCCAAATGGTGGTCACATAAAGCAGGTGGTCTCTCAAAGGAGGTACAAATAACATGAAAAGTACTACAGAGAGACCTGACAATTGTGGTCTCTCAAAGGAGGTGGTCTCCCAAAGGAGTGGTCTTTCAAAAGAGGGACTACTGTATAAGCCAATTGGATTTTCAAACTTTATTTTATCAAAAGTTTATGACCTTCAGCATCATTTAGAATGATAATTATGCGGAAAGCCCTCTTGGACCAAGCACTAAACAAATTCAAAATGACCCTTGTCCAACACAAGGACCTTGCTTTGATCAAAGGGTAGCGTACCCAGGAAACACATGTTTTTGCTATTAACTGACTAATTTACGCTTCCATGACACCAGATAGCCTCAATAAACATTCTTGTGGTTTTAGAATCTCCCGGGTTCCAGTCTGGTCCTTGTCAATCAACAAAGTGTCTATGACAAGGCAGCCTTTCAGCAAATCCCAGGCCTTTATGGTTGAAGTAAGGGTATCACATATATATATATATATTCAGGAAGAGGAGGGTCAGATCTGTCAAATGGTACATCAACAAGCTTTGTATGCTTAATGGACCCGCCCATAAAGGAAATCAAAGTCCAAAATGACTGCAGAATGAGGGTATGACATGGGTTCAGGGCATCAGCAGACCTGTTGATACAGAGATAATCTAGCAATGAAGTGGCTGCATATGCAGTCCTGTCCTCTGACTGTAGCATAAACATGTCAACATGACTGTTTTTACAACATCAATGCAGTTTTAGAAGTTTAAAAGAGACTGGTGTATCACACAATAGGCCGACGCCATGAGCAGCATCCAACAAAGAATATACTGGGACACCCCAAACTCAGAACGAGGCTGGGAAAATCTATAATTAGAAGCCTGCTTGAGAATGTACACTGACAGGAATTATCAAGACATGGTTTTACAAGGGTATGTCACTGTGATCCAGATACTTGACCTACTTTTACCTAGCGACCTACTTTTGGTTCATGACACACCCCTACATCTACATACACCTGTGTGTAAAGTTTTATTAATCTAACTTGAAGGACAACAGATTTACAGTATGGACATAAAGTGTAATGTAGTTTTACATAATTGTGTCACCGTGATCCAGATACTTGACCTAGCGACCTAATTCTGGTAAATGTCACACCCTTATGTCCAGTTGCACCTATATATAAAGTTAGTGCAAGTTGAAGGACAATTATAATTTATAGCCCGGACATGAAATGGGCATGGAAAAAGCGATTTCTATATCCCCCCCCTCCTCCGTTAGGAGGGGGGTATAATCAGTGACAGAGTTATACATGTATGTACATGTATCCATGTTGAAAGCTTATCACATATGATCATTGATGGACTGGATCTCTACAAATAAGCAGGTGGCATGGTATTTTTGTATGTACTACATCTGTCACAGCAAAATGTGTGGCTGTGGGAGTTTATCCTAACCTCAAACCCAAAAGGCTGTCAAGTGATATGTTGGCTTGAAGGTATGATAGAAACCATAACAATGCCCCAGTCATAGACACTGTATGATAACTGAGCATGTGGTGAGAAAATTTATGTCAAACCTTTCAGTATGGGGGTTTGAGGCAGTTCAAAGACATCCATACCCCTGCAATATGAAATTTCAATTTTGTTATACAGTGTAGTATCTTTTTTTCTAAATCTTTATATTATTTCATTCTAACAATGCATTCATTATGTCTTCAGTAAGTTTTATTCTTTGCACATCTAAATTTAATGTTATCTTGGCTGTAAGATAAGATATCTTTATACCTCCAGGTTTACAGAATTAACATAAGCTAGTTTACATTCCGCCCCTGCAATGTAATAAAATGTACATTGTACATAAAATTTCAACATCCACATGTATCAACAACATCAAATCGATGGATAAGAGAAAGAAATGTACATGCAGGTATACTAAATAATGCTGTTGATGGTGGATGAAAATAACCTGAATGAAAATTGTTGAAATCCAATCAGACTATCCTGCCAAAGAGCACCAGCTCCTTGGTGCCAACACACCCAAACAACAGCTGCTGACCCCAGTCTAAATTCACAGGGGGTTGGGGTGGGGGTGGGGGTGGGGGTGGGTGGGTAAAAGTATAAGCTGGTTGCCATACTTACAAGCAGGTGGTGGTAGCAATGTACAATTCTTTGTCTTGATGATGTCTTTGGGCAGTGCACTGGTTGGTACTGGCAATGGTAATCCAGGGCCCATGAAACTGCCATACTGTTGATAAGTGTACAGTATCAAATAAATTTAAGCCAATCAATTACATGTATCATACAAAAACCAAGGCCAATCATTATATCTATTTGTTTTAATCAACTTATGGTTATGATGTTTATGTTACTACACGTCCATCTTGTTAATTGGAGCACATAATTTTCATGTCTGCATGGAATTAATAGTAGCACTTGACATGTTGCATCCCACTCAGTCAGATTTTAAATATGAGTTTGCATACAGGAATCTGCCCTACTGAATGGAAACTTGCTAGGGTCACACCAATACCTAAAGATGGCAGTAATAATGATGTTAATAACTATAGACCTATATCCATTCTGAGTGCTCTCTCAAAAGTACTTGAAAGACATGTACATTCTCATCTGTATACCTTTTTAATCAGTTTAACTTATTTTGTACATGTCAATCAGGCTTCCGTAAGTGTCACTCATGTCAGACAGGACTTCCTAAATTGATTGATGAATGGACAAAAGCACTTGATAGTGGGAACCTGGTTGGTGCCTTAATGTTGGACCTCAAAAAGGCTTTTGATGTTATTGATCATCCTCGGCTGCTGGAGAAGCTGTCTCTGTATCACTGTGCCCCCAGCACAGTAAATTGGTTCACATCTTATTTAAATGACAGGCATAAAAAAGTCTGTATAAATAATGAATTATCTGATGCACTTAATGTTAAATACGGTGTCCCTAAAGGATCAATATTGGGTCCATTGTTTTGTTTTTAATATATGTAAATGATTTTCCATTGCATGTACAGGATATATTTATGTATGCAGATGACACAACATCTCATGAGATTGGACAGTCAGTCAGGACCATTTAAAGAGCGTTACAAGAAAATATAAATGGTGCCAAAACATGGTGTTCTCAAAATAGATTGCCCTTAAATGAAAAGAAATGTAAAGTAATACTGCTATCTTCAATGGGAAAATTCAAGGAAGTAAAGGAAGATAATATTCAAGTAGAAGTAAATGGTGAACTTTTGAAAAATGTTTCAGATCATAAGATACTTGGTCTCCATGTTGACAAATGTTTAACTTGGGAGAAGCAAGTATCCGCAGTTTGTAAGAAAATTGCTACTGAAATAAGTATTCTGAGAAAGATCAAACACTTTCTTCCACTTCAGGTCAGGAAACTATACTTCAATGCATACGTTCACCCACATTTTTATTTTTGCAGTGCTATATGGGGAGGATGCAACAAAAAGCTACTATCTAAGTTAAGACGGTTGGACAAATTTGCTGCATATGAGATTTTGAAGGTCCATGGTAGGGTTATTTATACAGACATTTACTTTCAAAATTAAACTGGTTGTCAATTGAGGAAAAAATACATTACAAATGAGGAGTAGAAATATATAAAATAATGAACAATATGGCACCTTCTTATCTTAAAGAAATGTTTGTTTAGGTGAAGGATATATGTCAGAGACAACCAAGATCATCAGCCAATGATAAACTTTACCTAGTGAAGCCTAAGACAAATTATTTGAAGTCATCTTTTGCCTATAGTGGAGACATGTTTTGGAACTCCCTAACCCACTGTGTTACGAATTCTTCTTCACTGAAGAAATTCAAAGAAGAATGTACTAGGTACATAATGATTATGAGAAATGGACCCATCACCTAGTTAGAGTTAATGTGTGTCAAATGATCAAATGATGAATGTATACCATGCGCTCTGTATATACTATGCACTCTGATATTGTTATAACTGCATTATTGTATGTATGCTTGAATATGACTGTATCACCTTTTGTGTAACCATGAACTTCGAGGGCCTTGGGAAAGATTAGGGATATACTGAGGTATTTCCGTAACCAAGCCACCCTCAATAAATAAGCTTATATATATATGAATCGATAGATTGAAACTGACACACACACTTTGAAGATTGAAATGGGTAGCACTTGACATGTTGCATCCATAAATGAATCGATAGATTGAAACTGACACCCACACATTGAAGATTGATATGGATATTTAACCCTTTCCCCTCTTGAATTAAGACTGTGTCTTGTCAAACAGCTTTCCTTGGAATGAGTGGGGCACTAATTAAGTGCGAAGGAAAGTTGCTGACCTGGGGCATCAGGTCTTGATAGGTGTCACCTACAATTCTCGGTCCAATTGTTTTTCATTTCTGTTGAAATAACTTCAAACACATCACAGCAGATTGACTACCAGCCGCTTTTGGCCAATTTAAGGGGGAAAGAGTTAAAAAGGACTTCTAGTTACTTGGTTGTCTTTTATGGCAACAAAGATCAGATATTCAGATTTCATTGAGGTACATACCAATAACCCATTTAGCCTGTATGCTGTAGTGCTGTATGCTGTAGTGCTGTATGCTAGAGTGCTGTATGCTGTAGTGCTGTATGCTAGAGTGCTGTATGCAAGAGTGCTCCCTCTTTATACTGGGGCATGACGGGGTAAATTTTTGTTACAGACGTGACAGTTTCATGCACTCAATCTTCTTTTTCAGAGAAAATTTTTCAAGTCAAGTTTTAAAATTTTATTTTTAAAAATACTTTGTAGGACACTTATATTATAAAACAAACATACACACAAAATAATCTGTTGCATTGTTAATTTGCTTTATCATTTGCAGAATAATGAGCATTACATCGTGACTTGATTTCGAAATGACTTTTTTGTTTCCAAATTAAATCTTAAAACTGTGCTCTGCTAGATGTCATATTTTGAATCTAAATCATCTTGGTTTAGGTTTGTCATATTTCTTATATTTACATTCAGAGTTTTTGTTAGCATTGAAAGAATAGGGACAAATTTTGTTTTCATCAGTCGATGGTAACATCATGTACATGCACGTGCCAGTGCCTGCTTTGCTACGTAACAAGCGGCTGGCCACACCCATAGCTCCTCCCACTGATAAACATTTTTAAGGTCCTTCACAGTGGCTATCAAAACTTTTACGCACAAATAGTCATGCAAATTTAACTCTAGTCTAGTATTAATGTTAATATGAATATAAATATAAAAAATAAAGTCTGTCTCTGTTGTTGTCATTGGCATGTAACAGCGCGGTTGTGGGTAGGCATTTTTCATGACGTCGCTATCGCGACGTCATGAAAAATGCCTACCCACAAGCGCGTTGTTACATGCCAATGACAACAACAGAGACAGACTTTATTTTTATAATGTTATATTATGCAAAAAAAAAAAAAAAAAGAGGTCCATGGGCCTAATGCTCTGCTGACACTGTGGCTTGCTGCACCTGTACATTTCAAAGTTACGAGTCCTCAAGTGGCTTATGAAAATAGAAAGCTTGTGTGATTTTAGTGTATATGTCCACCAGATGACACTTCACTCCATATGTAGTCATTGCTTATTTGTGCAATTCCTGTGATGGATATTGTTGCATGTGCCAAGATGACAATGAGTGAGTCCTTAACTTTATGTCTTCAGTGACCTTGGGACAAAAGATCAAGGTCATCCAGATTATGTAATACAAGAGGCCCATGGACCATGTGCTGTGCTGACATTGCCATAGATGTCCAAGCTACCCCGTCATTAGAAAATCACCTCTTTCAACTGTACATGGCATGGTGACCTCACAACAAGGGGATTGTGATGATCCTGTGCTCTGCTGCTTTTACAGTATTGCAACACATGCACTGTAGTCTGTATAGCTATATACATGTACAGTGGTAGCAAAGTTTGATATATAATTCATAAAAATCAAGACGACTGTGACCGTCCTGTGCTCAGTTGACATGTACATAAACCCCTGCGATTTTTTAAGATTTGCCAAAAAAAAGAACAAAGAAATTCATCACAAGAGGACTGTGACAGTCCTGTGCTCAGCGGACATGTATAAATACCCTCGTGATTTTTTAAGATTTGCCCCCCCCCCCAAAAAAAACCACAGAAATCCATAAAAAATCCAAAAATCAATGGAGCGTGGCCATTTGAACAAATCTGCTAGACACCCACCCAAGGTACATTGCCACCAAGTTTAAAGTCAATCTGACTTGACGGTTTTGGAGAAGACGTCAAAACTGTGAATAAGCGTTAGACTGCACATCGACTTACAAAGTAATCAATAGGAAAGGTGCATTTGCCAGGAAGTATCCCAATTGAAAAAATCATTCACAAGAGAGCTGTGTGAACAGCCCATGCTCAGCTGACCTAGAGATTCATCACACTTGTGTTTTTGTGAACTTGGGATAGAACAAAATAGGTAGACACTTATCAAAGGTACATCCCCACCAAGTTTGACATAGTAATCAAAAGAAAAGGTGCATTTACAGATAAATTAAAGAATTGAAAAAATCACTAGAAATAAAAAATTGACAGCAGTGCCACCTTGTGAACAACTTTGTTTCATATTTTTACAAGGGACATATCCACCAAGTTACAGCTTAATCTCAGCAAGGGATCTGTAGCAAAACTGGTTGTAATATCTGTGGCTTCACCACACATAAAAAGTCTAACGACGGACAGATGGACAGAGGAGTGAGGGATGCAAACTACGGCTGTAACTATTCACTGGTGCATTGGTACATTGAGATACAAGAAGCCACGATATGCATATCAAATCGTGATCCTGTGTATAGCAAAATTCGATACATGTTCTTGTCTGCATGACAGTTTTAAGACACATGGAAACATGTACAAATATATTGTTGCAAAAATTCTCATTACCATATACCAGCAAAATTTGTTCAACAACAGAATGAAGAACATATATATGCCACTTTTTATTCATTTTATTCTCTGGTGTCCAGTCCAACAGGCAAAGCAATAGTTTTGGAAGGGAGAAGTAAGCGGCAATATGGCAGCCTGCAGCAGTGACTGCATAGCCATTGAAGTTTGAACATTCATCAAAGGCCCTAAATATCAACAAACACTTCCACAATACATATGATTTTGATAGATGTTGATATCAAGCTGTTAATGACCAAACCATGGTAATAAAATCCTTAAAATGTGCAGAGTAAAACCCAAAATCCACACATGTGATTTCATGCAGCCATGTGCGCAAGTAGTCAAATACATGTACTGTGACACCATACTGTAGTTACATCAGATCTAAATAGGGAGCAGCACCCTCATCTTAGCTGCATTGCATTTTGCTGTCTGCCGAGACAGCATTGAAGAGCTTTAAGGCTCAGTAGGCCTACATTAAGTCTGGTTTCATTTAATGTCAAAATGAATCTGTAGATTAATAAATAACAGCAGGATAAGACATAGTACTGTTTATACTAAATATAAAACAGCAGCCCAAAATATCATTTGACAGCAATTTTGTTGGAAATATTTGAAGCTTAGATATGTTTCTGAACTTTTTTTAATTAGTGAGACTTTGAATTTGATAGGCTCCACATGAACATGATGACAGCAAAGAAAGTAAATGGTAATGATATTTCACTTGCACATTATTATCTAAATCACAAAATTTTAAAGAATATAAAATTGTAATAAATTTCACTGTAAGACATTTCAACTTATTACCTTTACATTTCTGATTTATTTTATATTTGAAACATTTATCATGTTTATTTACACAGGCAAGTATGAAATATATCTTTAACTAAAAAAAATTAAGAGCATGAATTTAAAATCAGTGATAAAAGAATACACAAATTTTATTCATATCCATTATTCAGCTGCACGTATCGTATCGTGTATTGTATCATGACCATTGTATCGAGATACGTATCGCATCGTGAGAAAATGTATTCTTGCAACCCTAATGCAAACGTTTTCCAACCTCTGCTGACTGACAAGTCAGCACAGCTTAAAAAAGGACAAGGCCACTGATATTACATAATATGCTAACCTTGGCCATGGTCTATATATCCTATAAATTTGGCAAGTCAAAGATATGGAATTTGATATCTTAAACACATTTCGGCTCACAATTTTTGTCAAATCATAGGTGGCACCACTAGTATCATTAGCAACTTAGACTTTGACCTCCCCTACAATCCCACCAAATTTGTTGAAGATCTGCCAAAAATTAAAGATGCTAGAGTGTTTACAAGATTTTCATACTTTGACCCCTGTATTGGGGCCATTCCATGGTATTTGTTTCATGACACACATGACATTTTGACAATTTAAAAATCATACGCAGACAAACCAAATAGTCCTCTTCAACACTTTGGGTCTATTTTGGTTCCTTATTGGGTAACTGTTGACCAGGAGAAAAATAAGGATCTAGCTGATAATATTTTGGAGAAATATTTATATTAATAACCATGACGGACATGACACCAGCCAGACATGCTTTTTAACTTTTATGCTTAAACTAAAAACTCTGCTCTGATTTTAATCTTAACACAATGCAAGTAACTGATTTTATTATCTAAGTAACTCTATTTTGCAATGACATAAAGTAAAAATTGCTAAACATTTTGCATTTTTCAAAAAACAAGGTTTTATGAAAAAAGTACTGTGACAGACATGACGTGACGGACATGACAATATGTTGCAATAGAGAATGTAGTGAAGAAATGGATAAAGAAACCAATATAATGTTTCAGCTAGCACACAAACAATATTGCTGAGTGTAATGTAACTTCACTCACATAATCTATCTACACTATAATAGTGTTCCCAAAATGAAGGTTTTATTAATATGTACATATTAATTACGTAACGTTAGCTCTCAACCCCCATTGCCAAGACCTCTGTGTCTGGGTATGATGCCCAACGAGAGGAGAAGCTTGTCTGCTCACCCTTGATCATAACCTGATGGTCCCCTTGCACCATCTCTTGGTCCATGTGGGACTAATGGTGACATCATTGTGCACATGCGCCCCATATCTTCCTTCCTCTTTTGGGAGCCTGATCTGGCTTGCCTGTGCGAGTGAAGTTCTGTGAACTTTGGTTCATATTTACTGATCCATTTGGATTTATGCATTTTCCTCTGCGGAAAATCTTTTCTCAGCCGTCAGGGATTCTTCGGAGACCCAGATACTGATTTCTGTTAAAAAATACCTCTGGAAAAGTATGTGCAAAGTTGGTTGTTTGACTTGTGCTTTTCTTTTTCAAGATGGCATCCCATGCAGATTGCAGAGAGAGGGAGAGCAGTGCACAGCAGGCTATTGCTTCCTTTCGGAGGCAATCCATTGGTGACGAGGGTTCCACTAGATCTCAGTCTTCGTCCTTGTTAGACTGTGGACAAAAGGCCTGGGACGACCATCCACATTGTTATGGATGTCAGCTGCAGTTGGGTCAGGTGTGCTCTCGTGAGCATACCTGCAAGTACTGCAGTGATTGGGGAGAGGACAAATGGCTGCTCTTTGAGAAGGCATGGAGAGTGTCCGATTGTGCAAGGCGTAGAAGGTTGGCCTCTAGGACCTTAAAACGCCAAGCCAACGCGATGGAGTCCGTTGTATCCTCGGTAGATAAGACTCCCGTGGACA
Organism: Hermodice carunculata; assembly: GCA_964020975.1. NCBI lineage: Eukaryota > Metazoa > Annelida > Polychaeta > Eunicida > Amphinomidae > Hermodice > Hermodice carunculata. Next base: position 69,278 of record CAXHWN010002650.1, on the reverse strand, counting down.
AAGGAAGAGGCGTAGACTTGCTTCGGCTCATCCGCCATCTTCTTTGTCACTCGTGCCTCGTGTGTCTTTGGGGAAAGGGCATAGACTTGCTTCGGCTTGTCCACAGTCCCCTCTGACACAAGTCTTAATCAGGTAGTAACGTACCTCTTTGTGGACCTGAACCCATGTGAGTCGGGAGTCTGCTTCTAAGAAGCCTGTCAAGCAGTGTTCAGACCTGCTGAGATCTCGGTCCTCCGGGCGATCCGGGAAAGGCAAGCCTTCCGGTTGAGGGAAGAAGTCAGGGAAGCCTCGGCGTTCCTGACTTGGAGCTCCCGGAAGATGTCCCAGGATTGTCTACCGCCAGATCATTATACTCTGTGAAGTGCCAAGTCGGTGGTTGCCTCGCCCCCTTTCTCGAACAATGGGAGTCTATCACAGACGATTCGTTCGTCCTAAACATCCTGAGACATGGTTACACGCTGCCATTCGGCGAAGACAGCCCTCCATTAAGCAGAGAGCCACAGTGGTTCAGTCCACCCACCTCAGAACCCAAAGCATCGGTCTTCCTGGAGGCAGTTCAAAAGCTTTGGAGCAAGTGCGCCGTAGAGCCGGTAGAGGACCACAGTTCTCCTGGCTTCTACAACCACCTTTTCCTCTTCTTCAAGCGGGACGGCGGATGGCGCCCTGTCATAGACCTGTCAACGCTGAATACTTGGAAGCCCCGTCCTTTTGGTAGAGACACCCCAGTCAGTGGCAGCAGTGTTCAGGCCCTTGGAATGGACAATGTCCCTGGATCTCAAAGACACGTTCTTCCACATGCCAATCACGGAGTCTTCTCGGAAGTTCCTGCCATTCGCATTTGCGGGCCAAGTTTACCCGTTCGGTTTCGCTCCGGCACCACTGGTGTTTTCCAGGTTCGCGCAGACAGTTGCTGCTCACCGGCACAGCACAGCCGTTCACATTCATGTGTACTTGGACTATTGGCTTATCCGGGTGCTTCGGCGCCTACATTCGCAAAGTCACACGCAGACCGTCCTGGAACTATGCCAATATTTGGGCCTAGCAGTGAACATACCCAAGTCCAGTCTTCAGCCACAGCAGATCTTTGTCTTCCTCGCATCCAGTTTGATCTAGTAGCCTACATGTACATCTGTCGGCCCTCAGAGGACAGATGGGACAGAATTCAGCTTCTGCTCCAGCCGTTTTTGACTGGCAAGGTTCGCTGGGCACATCAATGGCTCGCCCAGCTGGGCTCCCTGTCCTCGATGGACTCTCAGGTCCCCTTAGGCACAGAAGCCTGGGCTATCAGATGTCGGTGCCGATCCTCCTCGAGGATCTGGTGCAACCGTACTAGAGAACGTCATAAGAAGACAGATGCTGGTGCCTTTTCAGGCTCATCTCACCATGTACATGGACTCATCAAGGTCCGGATGGGGAGCCCACGTGGAGAGCAGAACGGTGTTGGGAACGTGGCCAGCGTCCTTCAGAGCTCACCACATCAACTGTTTGGAACTGGAGGCGATACACTTAGTGTACCTTCAGTTCCGAGACCTGGTGGAGCACAAGAGTGTTCTCATAATGTTAGACAACCAGACCGCGGTGGCCTACCTCAACAGGCAAGGCGGTACACGCTCCCGGAAGCTAACAGAATTGTGGGGTCTCATCGTTAGATGGTGCTATGCCCATGACGTTCGCACACACGTGAGACACGTCCCAGGACAAAACAATGCCCTGGCTGATCAACTCTCAAGGAGAGGTCAGCCGTTAGAGACAGAGTGGTCGCTCCACCCAAAGGTCATTCAGGCCATGTGGGCGAGATGGGGAACCCCCCACGTGGATCTGTTTGCCACTCACGAGAACCACAAACTACCTGTGTACATCTCGTCTGTCCTAGATCCACAAGTCCAGGCGATGCATGCTCTGGCAATGGACTGGAGCAACCTGTGGGCATATGCCTTTCCTCCTTGGCAGATCCTTCTGAGGGTATTGCGCAATGTTCGGTCCCACGATTGCAATCTGATCCTGGTCGCCCCTGGTGGCCGCGGAGCGACTGCTCGGTAGACCTGCTGGAATTGAGCGTTGAGCCTCCGCTACGGCTACCAACATGGCCGAAGCTTCTTGTGCAACCACAGACGAGTGTGTTCCATCAGAACCCTCAAGTGCTAAACCTCCACAATTAGTGGTCATCTCACGGCACATCCATGACAGAGGCTTCTCAGAGACGGTCGCAGATAGAATCGCCTGAGGAGGGCTTCGATCTTCTTCTCTGACTGTTTACTCGGCTCGGTGGTGGGTGTTTTCCAATTGGTGCGCCAGTAGGCGAATTCACCCTAGGGCTCCACGTATTGCGGACTTCCTGTTGTTTCAATGAGAAGTATTAGGCAAGAGCTCAAGAACAGTTGAGGGATTTCGAACAGACATTTCCTCAACCCTTGCCAATGTCCTTGACATACGCATTGGTAGCAATCTTTATCTGTCCGCACTCATTGTGTCCTTCTACACCGACAGGCCAGCGACCACTTCAAATCCTACCCCAGTGGGACTTGCCCCTGGTTTAAGTCATGTTGAAGAAGTGGCCCTTTGAGTGCCTTGAGGACCCCAATAGGGTGTCTCTCAAACACTGGGCGTGGAAAACATGTTTCTTATTAACACTCGCTTCAGGGGCTCGAAGAAGTGAGATCCACGCTCTAGCACAGGACCATCTTCAATGGTCACCTGACCACTCCCAGGTGACACTGAGGCCTCATTTGGGCTTCCTTGCAAAGAACCAAGTGGCTCGAGATGCAACTACAGCCTTTAAGGGTTTCACCCTACGTGCGATGGACTCGGCTCTCCCTCTGGAGGAGAGAGCCCTCTGCCCAGTGAAAGTTCTTTGCTGGTATCTTGCTCGCACAGACGGAATCAGAGGACGGAGGCGTGCCCTTCTTGTACCTCTTAGTAGCCCATGGAAGGAGCAAGTCAGCAGAAATACGATTTTATCGTGGATTAGGCAGACGATCCTTGAGGACTACGAGACAGCACTGGACAGGCCTGGTGACCTACAGCTGGTCTTGGCTAGTGCTCACGAGGTAAGAGCCTTCAATGCATACTGGCGTGCCCTGTGGAACGTTGCGGTTGTTGACATTCTGCAGGCCAGCCATTGGCGATCATCTAATACTTTCGACGAGCACTACTTGCATGACATGACTGTGCTCAAGGATGGCATGTTGGCCTTTGCAGGCGTAACCAGCTCTTTTGCATAGGTTCCGATACTCGTCTGTTAGGCCTGTCCGATTCCATCTGAGCTGCCACAAGCGTTCTGCAGGCATGCTTACGTGGTTGCATCCGACTCACCTATAGGTCGGTGCATTTCTTAGTGGGCCTTGTAGGGCTTCGAGCCTAGTAGACCTAATCTCGGACAGTTTCAGGCGGCTACTGATTTCTCGGCTTGTTGCCGGTAGATTTCGCTTGCTGCTCAGGGAACCTTAACCCTCCCCCCCCCCCCCCCCCGCCTGGTTTTGCGACTAGGTCCCATTAAATCTCCAGGACCGATGGAGCTTGAAACAGATTAGGCTTACCCACGAGGTGAGCAGTAGTCAGGTTGGCTGGGGGAGCACCGTGGGGGGTCTATGGCGGTCCCATGTGTCCCATCGGTTTCCAGTTCAGCCAGATTCTGCTGTTGGCGGCCCCATCCCCACGAGGCTCTGGGGTTTTCCCTTCAGATGTCGCCTCCTGACTTGGACCAATGGCTTGCCCTCAGGCTGTCGGTCCAGTGATTACGAGGTTAGTGTAGCCATGACGATTACCCCCCACCAGTACGCTTGTATATTGGCACTGGTGGTTGAGAGGTAACGTTACGTAATTAATGTGCAATATTTGAAGTAATATTACACTTACCTCTCAACCACTAGAGAAGCCAACCCGACCATCCCCGCTTTCCTCTTTCAAGCTATTGTCACTGACCCCTGGCCAAAAGAGGAAGGAAGATACGGGGCGCATGTGCACAATGACGTCACCATTAGTTCTACATGGACCAAGAGATGGCGCCAGGGGACCATCAGGTTTTGATCAAGAGTGAGCAGACAAGCTTCTCATCTCGTTGAGCATCATGCCCAGACACAAAGGTCTTGGCAATGGTGGTTGAAAGGTAAGTGTACTTATTAATACTAATATTACTTCAAATATTGCGTTTCAAAGATCTCCGTGATCCGCCAAAATGATGTACTTCAAAAGCTTTTCTAAAGTTATGGGACCTCTATAAATCCCATTCACTGGGTAAACCAAACTATACAAACATAGATGAAATACTATTTGTTTGATCTTTCCCTTTAAAATCAAACTCCTTGAATGTGAATGAATGAAAATTTCACATTGTAATGTTAAAACAGTGTATTTATCCCATTCGCAAAGTACATGCAAGTCATCTTGAAGTGTCTGTGACATCTAGCGTCCGTGATATGCAAAGATTCAAAAACTAAAAATAATACGTAATCACACTTATGATGCAAAAGTCCAAAGTATCTAGATAACCTACATATCAGAAAGGAATGTGTGGTTGCATGCAACTGTTCACCATTTAAAAGTGTAAAAGTGTTGATCTGGCAAATATTCCTATCAAATATTCAGCCAATCATGGTAATGGTGTAGGCAGTTGCAGTCTTTCACAATACACATTACAATCATGGCTTGCTTCATTCAAACAAATAACTATTTGGTTACTGGTAGTGGATTTTCAAATGTGAATCGTTCTCTGTGGTCCACAGGAGGAGTGTTCAAAATTTCAATAACTTGATTTTTAAGGACCCACGACTTGTCCACCTATACTGGGCATGAAAACACCGTTTTTCTTACATCTGATGCACATAAAAAGTTAACTTCAATTTCATCATCATCTAGGTCAGACACTTGCCCCAAGAATTTGTTTTCTCACACTACTGATCTGGGTCCCTCGATTTTAAATTTCACTAAGACAAATGTGTCTGTAACAATACTTTGCTGTTGATTAACTTGATCAGCACTAGTCTGGTGTTATGTGCCGGGCTACACACTTGCTCAACTGAATCAGCTGAGTTCTGCTTGTCACTGTTATTAGACTTGTCCAGTACTCTGTGATGAACTAGCTCCTGGTCAGGATTTATGACTAGCAACAGCATACAACAATGTTCAGCTAATGATGTTGTTTTAATGGTTACCTAGTCAGAATGGTTCATCGTGATTCTTTGTTGTTGTATTCATACAGGAGTGGATGCAAGTAGTGTAGGTACAATATAGGTGCAAAAACTAACATCCAGTCTTGTTGTTTTTGTAATCAAAAGATTGATGTACTACAGGAATACTGGTTCACCCTGTCCAAATTCAAAAATAGTCAATCGAGATGTAGAGATCACTCAAGTAAGGTGAGAACAAAATAGTTTAAAGACAGTACATGCATACAAAGAGCATATATAAAGACAGCAAGGGACCAATAATGCAATTGATTTACTTCCTAGGTCAGATTACTACGCAAACATTCTTGGCACTGTCATGTCCATCGAAAAAAGTCACATGCATCACAAAAAAAAAAAAAAAAAAAGAAATGCTTCCAAAATTTCATTGGTGCAACATTTCCTAATCTTTATGGTATGTTCTATTTAACTACATTACTGACAAGGAAAATATGAAGTTTTGTTATTTTTGCTTTGTTACTTTTGAAAAAAACAAAAAACAAAAAAAAAAACTTTTTTGTTAAAAAATGTGATGGACATGACATAGACAACTAGATATACCCTCTGATCCTCTTAAGATATGTCTTAATTTAATAGAATTACCATATCAAATTGATGAAAGTACATGGTTTACCATGTCTATGCAGAAAACAAATTAATCATTTAGTATCTTTCTGATGGAAAATTTTGAAAATAATAAATGTCATGTCTGTCATGCAGATTTACCATTTTTTGCACCAAAAAGCCCATTAAATGACTCCAGTTGAGCTTTTGGATATAAAACTCACATTTTCATATCCTTGAAGATGCAAGCTTTCAGAAAATATTCAGTTTGGCCCATAGATCTGATTTTGATAAAATAGTATCCATGTCACAAATACCACGGAATGCCCCATTGCATATTATTGTAGGTGGCGCCACCAATATTATCAAATGGACCAAAATTTTCAAGTCCTGAAAGTTATATTGGGCTAACTTGAAAACTGTGGAAAGTATTGGATTCACAAGATTATCACATTTTGACCTGTATATCACATAATACTATAGGTGGTGCCACCAACGTGGATGTCGACAAAGATTTTTATACACTTGATAATTCCTAAACATTATATGGGTCTATCTAAAAAATTGTGGGGTGCAGACCAGTCACGAGATGACCCCTATATTGAAACTGGCCATTTGACCTTGACCTGCAACTCAGATTAAACTAGAACAGACTGATTTTCCAACAGAAAATCGAATGTCTCCCGGTGGAACACTTACGTCTCTGAATAAGCTACAGGTGATAACAAATTACAATGACCAAGTTTGCTTGAAAATTACAATCCTATTTTAGCTCTCACCTAGACACATTACTCTAGCAATTTTCATCAAGTTCTTCAAGACTTATTGCAGAGAAACCAATCTCACATAAATGATCTTGTGACCTTGAAAATTAGGTCAAGGTCACCCAAATACAATGCCAACCTTGGTCTTACCTTGATACATAATCCATCTAAGTTTCATAAAATTCCATCATGTTCTTCAAGACTTATAGCACAGAAACCAGTTTCATATTTAAGTGACCTGGTGACCTTGAAAATTAGGTCAAGGTCACCCAACTACGATCCAATTATCGATCTCACCTTGATGCATTATCCTTCCAAGTTTCATCAAATTCCATCAAGTTCTTCAAGACTTATAGCACAGAAACCTATTTCATAAAACTGACCCTTGAGAATTTAGTCAAGGTCACCCAAATATGATCCCAACCTAGGTCTTGCCAAGATATATATTCCTACCCAGTTTCATCAAATTCCATCACGTTCTTCAAGACTTATCGCACGTAAACCAATTTCACATAAGTGACCCTGTGACCTTGAGAATTTGCTCAAGGTCATCCAAATACAATCCCAACCTAGGTCTTGCCAAGATACATAATCCTACCAAGTTTCATCAAATTCCATCAAGTTCTTCATGACTTATCGAATGGAAACCAATTTCACATGAGTGACCCTGTGACCTTGAAAATTCGCTCAAGGTCATCCAAATACAATCCCAATCTAGGTCTTGCCTAGATACATAATCCTACCAAGTTTCATCAAATTCTGTCAAGTCCTTCAAGACTTATCGCACGGAAACCAAGTGCTGAAGAACCTGAAAAACAACAACAACAAGAAGAAGAACCAGCACTAAAACAATATGTCCCTCGGCTTCCACCAGGAGACATAAAAATAGTTACTGTTCAAAATATATGCTCTATATCCATTTTTGATATATGGTCTGTTTGTTCAAATCGGGTTATAACTTTTTGAGTAATTGAAGAAAACCAAGTGCACAGTGATACAAAGGATCTATGTCCCCTACCACAATATATATAAGAGAAGAAAGCTAAACAAAGTATACAGCATGTCTGGATGCACAAGGATTGATATGTTCTTGGGCCTGTGACCTTGAAAATAAGTCAATGTCAAAAGCAATACATGGTGCACATATCCTTGGTATGCCAGACACACGAAAATGGATACATGTATGTTCTTGGGCCCTGTTGTCTACGTGGTCTAGGTCAAAAACAGTACACAGCGCACATGCCCATGGTATGATGCATCTCTGGTATAAATTTCAGTATTCGATTTTTTCGTGTTCTAGAGATATGCTCCTGGAGGGACGGACAGACACGGCCCCTATCCCCACTAACTCCATGTCCCCTTATGCCACGTTTGGTGGCGGAGACAACCATGAACTTGGACAAGTGCCAAACTCAATAATTACTGCGTCATGATCACCGAAAAAGTAGGTGACCAAGTACAGTTTAATGTATTATGTAATCAAGTGCAATTTTGATCTGGAGGCTTAATTCTCTTTGCCATTGGTGTCCAGGCTACCCCCTGCCTTTACAAAATCATCTTTTCAACTTTACAGGCATGGTGACCTAACAAAAATATGTCAAGGTCATTGATATTACATAACATTCTAGCTTTGCCCATGGTCTATATATCCTATAAACTTGGGATGTCTAATCCAATTACTTTTCCAAATATGGAATTCTACATATATTACACCACATTTTGGCTTATATAATTTCTGTCAAATTACACGTGGTGCCACTTGTATCATCAGCAATTTGGAGTTTGACCTGCACCACAATCCCACTAAATTTGGTGAAGATCTGCCACAAAATAAAGATGTTACTAGTGTTAATAACACTTCCACATTTTAACCCCAATATTACATAATATTGAAGATGACTCCACCATTATTAAAAGGGACCTAAATTTCCATACACCTTAGAAGTCCTGAAAGTTATTTTGGGCTAACTTGAAAACTGTGGATGCTATTGCCCTAATGAGCAAAAGCTAATGGAAAGACAGATAGACGGACAGACAGATGGATGGACAGACATGAGTGGTCACATACGCTCTGCCACCTCTGCTCAGCAAAGCTAAAAACCCAGTCAATGATAGGACCAGGTACTTCAGCAAGTATCAACTACTACGCACAAGAAATAGCGAAGGCAAGATGCCTAAAAAGGCACAAAAAAGGGAGCTTCCAAATGAAAGTCCCCTGTAATGGATGCCAGAGTAGGAAACTGAATAGCGTATGCTAGCTAGTCCACACTGCTGTCACCAGGAACAGTGTGCCATACCACAGTGCCTGTGGCATCCATGAAGCAGCATGGTACAGCACTGGATCCATGGACATTTTCAAGTAGGGGCTTTGGCAAAGCATCTAAAGTGTGTGGAAACCAGCATAAGTGACCTAGGATGTTGTGCTGCCTGCTTAATATGTCATTTTGTATAGGTTAAGATAGGAATGGGTATGGATTTTCTCCATTAAGTTTGCAAATATTTCATCCAGTACTAGTGGGATATGAAGCAAAGTGTTTTCATTGTGGAAGAGCCCTGCAAGTGACATCTGTACACTGGCATATTTTTACAGGACTGTGTAGTGGCTATGATTGTGAATACGTTTGCAAATAATCTGCAACGTGTACATTAGAGTATCTGTTTTAGAATTCAACCTTTTCCCCCTTAAACAGGCCAAACCAGCTGCTGGTCAAATGTCTGCTTCACTGTTTTCCAATAATTTCAACAGTAATGAAAAACAACTTGACTGAAAATTGTAGATGAGACCTACATGTATGAAGATCATATGTGCCAGCTCAACAGCTTTCACACACTGAATGCCCAACTCATGCCAAGGAAAACTGTTGACTCAGTCTTAACTCAAGCTGGATAGGGTTAAGAGATTTTATGCATAGTAAATCACTAATTTTAAGAATGTTTAATTGCTTGAGTATGTGTTTGTGTGTGTTCAAAATGGGCAAAACAAATAAACTGTACTGCTTTTTTCATAAGAATACCCCCAAGGAAGTAGAGAATAGTTCCAGTGTGGCATAAAAAGTAAATTGTATGCAAAAGAGCTGATGTGGGCACATACGTATGTAACTTGTTAAGAATACCAGCAACTCCTGAGAGCACATTTGCAATTTTGTCAACAAGCAGTGTCCATGACAAATTTTTGTGAATTTGTAAACGTAAGAAATTGAATTCATGAACACTTTCAATTTCAGTATTATTCATATTAGGATTCAGGTCCAAACGTAATTTCTGTTGAGAGATTGAGAACACCATATATTTAGTTTTGGAAATATTTAAAGCAAATTTGTCTGCTGTTAACCAGTCACATATATTTTGTAACTATGCATTAATATATTCTGATAAAGTTTGATTTCGTGGCCCAGTAGAAGACTTCCATGAGGATACATATTCCCTAAGTGATGTATTGTGTGCAGAGTGGATCAAATCAAATTTATTGCAAACAGAGTCCCTGTCATTAATATAATTATTGAAAAGGAGAGGGCTAAGGATTGATCCTTGGGGCACACTGGTATTTGTAGATAGAATGCTTCAACAAACATTGATCATCGTGTTATATATATTGAGTTCTACGGCAGGGTTTCCTCTGGAGCAAGTTTTTTCTAGCCAAATGCTAAAATAATACAACTTTAGCTACAATTATTTATAACTGGCTATAGTTTTATAATATAGAGTGTAATGAGACTTTTTGAAAAACAGATGCAATTGACAGAAATTTGGCTACAAAATATTAAAATTTCCCAAGCGAGCCCTGTACTGGCAAAGAAACTTGTTAGTCAATTTAGTGGGGTGCTGCTTATACCATTATAACTTTGTTTATACAAAAGAATGTGATGATTTGAGGTATCACAAGCCTTACATAAGTCCAAAAATATACTAACTGGAATTTCATCTTAAGCAAGATCTTTGTAAATTCAATCAAGGACCTCTAGGGCAGCTGTTTAAGCTGCATGTAACTTCCTTAATCCATTTTGACTTCTCTAAAACAAGTGATTTGAGCTGAAGTAATCATATATTTGGTAATACACCACCTTCTTGAAAACTTAAGATATTGCTGGAAGAAGGGAGATGACCTATTGTTATCAATTAAAAATCTGTTACCTATTTTGTACACTGGTAGAACTTTCACTTCGTAACCTTTATTTTATCTGGGAAAAAGCAGATGGTAAGTGACTGGTTTATGATTAGGACAATGCTGTTTTCACCGTACGGTGAGAATGGCGTTTGGTCTATTTTCACCGTGTGGTGAGAATAGCATTTGGAAGGAGTTTTGTCTATTTTCACCGTACAGTGAGGACAGAGTTTTGTCTATTTTCACCATACAGTTAGGATAGAGCTTGGTCTATTTTCACCGTATGGTGATGATGGTACAGTTTGGTATGTTTTCACGGTGAGGATAGAGGTGGCTATTTTCACCATCAGGATATTGAAATTAACCCTTAAACGGTCAGACCGGTCGTTAACGACCGGTAATCACGTGATTTTATTCTGGGCTCACACTAGCTTAGCCTTACTTGTGTAAACAACTCATAAATCATCACCAAACTGTACACAGACAGCTGTTGTGTTTCCCCCAAGAAAGCACATTGATCTATTTATGTAAACCACCCTCTCTAGCGTCTCTGCGTGTCATTAAGGGGATTCTCCGGTGATTCCCTTGAGGTGCGTGACGTCATGAGGAGGGCAGCTTCCAGCACCAGTTCAGCTGCAGTGTCCGTCAATTATATAAAAGTGCTGAGGCTATTCACCTTAGTCAGGAATGGGCAGGGAGGGATTATGTAGAGGAGGGGGACAGTGAAGTCGATGTTGGGTGTGAGGATGTAAGTATTTTGTTTATAATGAGGCTAGAGCCCACAGAATTCAAGCGTATCAACGGACCATGTGGTTCCACAGTGGGTCCCATAGCCAGTCATTCAGCTCGTGGCAGCCGATCACTCACTCAAAGTCTCAATCACTGAGTCATTCAATGCCTGCTCTTCCCAAGTATCCCCTAATATGTTTCCCTGTCCAGCCTGTGTTTAGCAATAAACTTTAGATGTACAAGACCTTTTGCCTTGACCCAGTTATGGAACCTTGCATTCAAACCTAAACTGTTTCTGTGCGTACACTCAATTTACAGGGGGGGGGGGGGGGGGAGCATGGTTGCAGATACATGATAAATATTGTTGTCAGTCTCAAAGACTGTGATAGGCAGCCAATAGGGAGAGCCTACTTTGCCCTTTGCACTGGATGACTCTATAATTGCATGTACACTGTATACATGCATGGTGTCATCCACATTTGCAAACTACATATCAGTATAAGGCCTGGCACATATGATTGTGGATCAAATCACGCTTTGTTTCCATGGCAACATATTAAAAGGGGGGAAAACCACAATTTTTCCATAAAAATACCGCAGTATTGTTTTATTTCACTCATTTTCTTACATATTATTTAACCTGAAACATAATCTATGAATAGTTATGGTGACTAATTTTGTTATGCAAAGTAACTGCCTGTTACCAGTTCCGCAGACTTATGTAAAACTGCAGTTTTTCCCGTTTTAAGCCAAGTACAAGCAATATTTTAGCAGTTGCTATGGAAACAGGTCATGTGATCTATGTTTTATTTACAAAGTTTACTGAAAGTTTACTTCTATAGTTATCCAAATAGCATGCACATGTGGAGAAAAGAGTACTTCACATAAAATGAGGAGATACTTTGTTCTCTTATTTAGCAGATTATAAACTATTTTTTGCCATTTATTAATGATTAAAGTGGTTGCCATGGCAACCAGTCATGTGACTATTAGCAATTTATTGCACATAATGAAACTTGCCATTCCAGTTATCACAATGATATATACTTTTGGTATGCTACAATGAAAACTGTTCCTAGTGCACTGTGTTCAATGAAAATTGTTACTTTTACTTTCACTGGTACAAAAAAATAACCTGACCCTTTAAGGATTAAGAGCATTTTCGCAAATTTATGGTTATGGCTTGTCACATAAAACTGAGGCAAATTAAGATTGGAGAAAAATGCTTACTTCAGGGAGATACATGTTGCTATCTTCATAGTATAGTCAATAGGAAATGGGACCAAACCAAAGTGCCCACTTACTGAGGGTTTACTTTAAGGCAATTTCCTTGGCACCGTGACAGCAATAAATGTTTGGCTTTTTAAGATCTCAAATTGATGTATATGAATATACTCTACCCACCAATCAGTCTTTCATTTTCCTTGCTTCATTGTTTTTTTTTTTTTTTTTTTTTTTTTATACGATCCTTAACTTAAGTCATAATGTGGGTTGTCTTTGCTGAATAACTAGCTTAGACAAGGAGCCGCTACTCAGAGAGACATGTGCGGGTAATAGGCTTCGAAACATGTAGAGTAGTTACCCGCTGAAGACCCTTTAATTTATTTGGGCTGATACAGCCTATGTCAAAATTTTACAGAGAAATGTGTGCAATATGGACAATAGTAATTCCATATGTATATAGGTTAGACAGGGACAGGTTAGCTTATGGAGAGTAAAGAGTTCGGACTGCGGATTAGAATAATGACTATTAGGAAGTAATTCTGGGCAAAAAGACACAAATACAATAACGAAATAGATCTATATTACCCTTAAGTTCTGTTACTTCCATCTGTAACAATATTAAAATAATTCCTACTTTGTCTTGTCACCTACATTTTTGCCTTTTCACATAAAACATACAGAGTGTTGGCTCTATAAAAGCTATTAGATAATAAAAGCTGAAATAATACCTCAACAAATCTCATTATAAACCATGCTCAAACTGGGATGTTAGGCCTTTTTATTACTTAAGCAAATGTTGGTTCCAATTCTCTTTGTGTGCAATATCATGACACAGTGCTTTTCCAAAGTATTCTTCCCTGGTTGACTTTTCTACCATCGCCATACAGTATAAATAGAGCAGCCCCTATTCTCACCATATGATGAATATAGACAAAACCGTACAGTGAATATAGACAAAACACTATTCTCACAGTACGGTGAAATAAACAAAACACTATTGTCACTGTGCGGTGAAATAAACAAAACACTATTGTCACTGTGCGGTGAAAATCGTCAGTCCGTTATGATTAATGCCAAAGGTTTGGAGAATGAGTCAGTTGCTCTTTTTATAAGTTTCATGGATAATTGCTCATGTCAGAGATTCCAAGATATCATAGTAAAACCAGCCAAGTGGAGCATATGAATCACCAGACTGTGCGACTTGTCCAGTAACTGGTTCCCTGTCTGTTTCCACTGGTTGTACCACAGCAGCACCAGGGAACCAGGCTATCATGACCTTTGACATTGGAACTAGGAGGATATGGACAGCTTTATCCTCCAGTTTGTACTCTCAAGTTTTTTTGGATAATACAGCTACAGTTACAGGATAAATGCCATTCTGACCATATCACTGTGACCCACGCACTAGACTTAGTGACCTCCTTTTTGTGCATGACAAATCCTTCAGTCAAGATACACATTTGTATGAAGTTTCATGAATTGTCAAAATAATGAATTTCATAAATTTTACCAAATAATAAGTCATATTTCCCATTCACCTAAAGGTGGCACCACCAGTACTCTTCAGATTACACATAATCGCCTCCATAACATTTCCACCAAATTTCATGAGAATCCGTTTAAAAATTAAACACACCATCGCATTTTCAATTTTTTCATTTTTTGGCCCCCCTACCACATAATCTATCTGCTGGTGCCACCAATAATGACAGGAAGTTGATTTAAATCAACACAATGTGTCAACAAAATTTCAAGGGACTAACTAGTGTTAATGCTATCATATTGACAAGCAAATGTTTACAGATAGATGGACAGATAGATGGACATACAGAATGACGGATTGACATGAGTGATAAGCTCTGCATCCTATGATCAGCAGAGCTAAAAAGTAATTACTACATTGCCTCCTCCATTAGGTGGGGGCAAAATAACTAGCAGTGACAAAGTGACAACAAGACATACCTGGTTGAAGCCCATTGGTCCCATCATGATCATATTTGGGTCTCCCGTGGTGAGTGGTCCCATCATGTGACTCATCACAGGTCCTCCCATCATGCCTCCCATCATGGCATTCTGCATGCCCATCTCCTCCCCACCCTCTCCATCTAAAAATATATATGCATCATACAGGATGGCAATATTGAATTCAAGGACTTTTTAAGACCTTATTTTCATAACTCAATGACTTGTCTGGCTGCTGTTTTCTCCTTTCTTGCCACACTGTGTAAAATTCTTACGCATACACTTGGGTTTCCCCCCCCCCAAAAAAATACATAAATCTAAAATACTTGTACAGTGCAATTAATCTATATGTCCAAACAACTTACTTTGCACCATTACGTTTTTAATAAAAAGATAAAATAAAATTTAGACTCCTAAATACTTTACAATCATGAATTCTGTGACATGAATGAATCAAGCTTGAGTATCTTGCATATAATAGAGCAACTCAAATCTCAAAGAGGGCCCCAGAAAATTTCAAAATCTATGGTTTAAATTCTGTATTCTGGTGCATGCTGAGCTTAAATAACTAGTCAATATTTATGTATTGTGCAGGTAAAGAATTCCTTTGAATCCAAAAAAAAGAAGTTTTTTAGTGGTTAGGCAGCAGGCCTACAACAACCAAGCCTATGTATGGATGTTACTAAAACTAAAAGTTATTTTTTTAACAGCTTGAATCTGAAGGTGTTCTGTGCATCATGAACAGATTACACAAAGATGCTCCAGTTCCCTTCCCATCTTGTCTTGGAAAGTGGTGGAATCTGCTACCTACATGTACTAGTGATGGGAATCAGCTGAGATTTTATCATCAATCATCTGCTGAAGACAGTCAACTGATGATAGATTATCTATATAGTGTTGTAAAGACATACTCGAAAACAGAGCATCGGTTTCACTCCATATTCACCAGTTGTATCACTACCTACTCCCCCAGTGTGTTTTTTTTCTTGTTTTTTCGTGAGACAACTTAAAAAGCAAATATCTTCCCTCAAACTTTTGAATAGACTGATCGCTTCGTTGCAAGACCGGCGCGATTATTCTGATGATGACTATGTCATGTGTAAGAGTGTAAGATTATTCCTTTTATATTCTACCCTGTTTCACCTAGAGGGTGTGTGCTTCAGAGGTAACACGCTCACTCCGAAGTCAGGAGGTTTTGGGCTCGATTCACCATGTGGGAAGAAGTTTTTTTCCCCCCTTTTCCTTTCGGGGTATTTTTTTCTTTCCTGACAATTTTTGGGATACATTTTTATCTCAATTTTTAATTTTTTTATACCATTTTTTTTTAATTCCAAAAATTATCATAAGTCCACTATTTGGCCGTTCAAACTCCTGTGCTCCTTTTACCTTTGGGCTTCTCTGGCAAGGCGACACATGCATACAGAGGACTAACGTGGTACATATCACGAGGCAAGAGTTGAGACGGGTACCGTACTGTGCATCATTTTCCATATTCTGCAAAAGGGTACAGACCCATTGAGCCCCCTCCCCCTTGCATACTGTAAGAATAATGATGACTGTGTCACATGTTTAACCTTTTGAACCCTGGTATCCTGGGAGGTTACCATGGTTACACATATCCACTTGGCATAGGTATATGTTAATTATGATTTGCTTCTGGAATTGACTTAAAACATATAATATTATATATTTTGCAATCCTCAGACTACAAACATCATTATTATTATGTACATAATATGTTTCATTATTTTTCAATATGATGCACGCTAATTGGCATGAAGAAAAAATTGACACTTTTGAAGACATTTTTCATTTAGGACTTCTATTTTCCAAATAAATAAAAATATTAATGAGATAAGACCAGATAACAAAGGCAGCTCGTCCTTAGCTACATTTTGATATATATCATGTCACCAGTTACATGTCATACACATGTATATCATAATTATGACTGATAAACAACCTTAGGCATGCAAACCTATATGCGCCATGTTTGATAAAGATGAAAAGCACATGACCTTTGACCCCGTTTCAAGGTCATTTGCCACCTGCTGGTATTTACCCACTCTTTAGGGCATAAAAAGATACATAATTATCAACTAACTTAATTATTAGACCAAGACATACCATAACAATATATTTCGTGCTGTTCAGCTTTTATTATGTTAATTATATGCAAATTACATATGTGTGGGCCGAAATTTCGGTCTACTGAGTTCATAAGGATAAGATTGTAACAAAATGCCTTTCATGTTCTACTCCTTTTCACCAAGAGAGTGTGTGGATCAGTGGTAACACACTCGCTCTGAAATCAGGAGGTCTCGGGTTCCCTTTTCCTTTCGGGGTATTTTTTCTTTCATGTCAATTTTTTTTTTTTGGGGGGGGGGGTCATGTGTTCATTTTAATTTTACTTATACCCATTTTTTAAAAAAAAATTTTGAATTACAAAAATCATCCTACGTCAACTATTCAGCTATTCAAACTCCTCTGGCCTTTTTATCTTTTGGGCTTCTCCGGCAAGCCAATGCATGCATATAAAGGACCAATGCGGTACATGTCACGAGGCAAGAGTCAAGGCGGGTACCATACTGTGCATCATTTTCCATATTCTGCAAAAGGGTCCAGTCGGTAGACCAACTGAACCCCCTCCCCCCTTGTGCACTGTAAGTGCTAATTAAAAAATGATGAACCATCCCTTATCAGGCTCTACCATAATAGCCAGCCACAGGTGGATATGGGTCAGAGGTCATTGGGGACAGGAAATTACCTCTCCTCCATTCATCTTTATAAGTTGCTTTGATCACCAGTATCAAACCTTCTAGTGTCACCAAATTCTTAAATAAATTTTACAAAAAAAACAAAAACAAAAAACAAAAAAACCACTCATATATACTTTTCACAAGAAACACTGGATTAACTCTTAGGGGTTGCGTAAAAAAAAAAAAACACCTTTATGAAAATATGAGAAAGCCTCGAAAGGGGGAGGGGGTTAATGCCAAATTCAGATTTTCACCTATTCTTTGGAAAAGGCAAGTTATACTAGGGCTTCAAATGATACATTTCGTCTTGAAAACAACTGTGCTGAGAGAGAAAATATGTTGCAACCTAAAAGTTAAACAACGCAAAGGCAATTCGATACGCAAAATAAACAGTGATTTTATCATCAAAACTCAACAAAGAATAGAAAAGGTCGTAATGAGCGATAATTGGGATTCCTCCCTACCGATGTTTCAAAAGCTTCACTAGAGCTTCAAATTTTCGCTTTACTTACACAGTATTCCATTTTGTATGTTCTTTAAACATATTTTTACTAAATTCTTACTAATGTATAATCCTGAAGAAGCTCCAACAGGGTGGATCTATCTCATCACTTTCACAGCTTAAATGAAACATCATTAATTTAATGGCATTTTTAGTAATCCCTCAAAGTGACATTAGATGGCTCACTTATCAGTAAGTCTTGGCAAGAACCACGTGCATTCATGCCATGTTAAATAAATTCATTAATTAATAAAGTACAATAACAAAAAAAAGAAGCTTTTTTGAGGAATTTGGTAGCTTGGGCAGAAGGATATGAAGAAAGTTGAATTAGATATGTATATGTATATATATATATATATATATTAATGAAAGACGGGTGCCAGATTATCTTTGATAATTCTGTGAATAGAGTCAGAGTCAGAAAACATTTATTTGACAAAATATAATAGTTATGGATACAAACAGTATGGAGTATGGAGTATTGCATCTCAAAAGTACATGACAGTTAGACGTGTTAGAATACAAAGATCGATGAGTGTCTGGATGACCCCAATAAAGGACATGAGTCCGCTATCAGTGGGGCCATCAAAAAGGAGGTAACTTAATGAACAAACTGATTGCTCACAAAGTTACCATGAAATCCATAAAGATACTAAGGATGACTAAAACATGTACACACAAAAATGATTATTAGACAAGAAGAGTAATAGTCCCCCATTTGGCGGTTAATGGAAACACTGCTATTCTCTTTGTTTCTATTCGAAAAGGCCTATCACAAGCATCACAAAAGCACAAGATAAATTGATTTTAAAATCAAACATTTTAAATATAAACACTGTCAAAATTTGTATGGAATATAACCAAAATATCTTTTGTGGGTCTAACCCCATGCAACATGTCAATTGTCAGACTGTTAAATCATGAATTTCTTTCACATATTACAGATTTGTACTCAGAAAAATACAAAGAAAGGACAACAAATATATAAAACTGAAAAATAATAGAAACAAAGAGGCAGTGCTTCCATTAACCTCCAAATAGGGGACTATTACCCTTTCAAAACCTGAAATACCCTCTGAGAAAATTTTAAAGGGTCACAAGTCCTGTTTACTTACATGTAAAATTGGTAAAAATCTAGTTTTCTCCCCTGAACTTCTCTTCTTGTGACCCCCTTAAAAAATTCCTAGCAGAAACACTGAATAGACATTCACAAATTGATAAATTGTCATTTAGAGTCTATGTTGCAAAAATATGGGGCAAGTAAATTCAGATTCAGTGCGGAGAAATAACTTTCTTTGGGGGACAAGTAAATTTTCCCCCCAACATGTACAAGTGGCCAAAATCCTTAATGTCAAGCTATGAACGCCATCCACAAAAATCCTTACCAGGTGTACAACCGTGTCAGGAAAGAGGAGCGCATCAAAGACTCTGTGTCATGGGATGGTAAAATCTTTATAAAAACCAAGGAGGACAAAATACTACGTGTAAGGTATGGACAGTCACTGGATGAGCTGTTGCGTCAGGGGCCAGGAGGGAGACAGCGGCCTGGGGCACGTGTCACTCAGTCCCAGGATAGGTTGCCATTAGATGCATATGAGCAGATTGAATGAAGCCAGTAAGATACATCTGTATAGAGCAGTGACTGTATTAGTAACTTACCTGGTGGACAGACTGCATCATTCTAGACATATCTAGTTTCCACAATTGAGTTGTAAACTTATACAATTACAAGGTCTATAATTTACATAGTGGACAGACTGTGCTATCCTGGACAACCATTGGTTTAACATCTGTTTGAGTTGCAGTGGAAGGCTATGCTAGTGACTTTCAGTGACTTCTGGTGGATCTATAGGTGGTACTGTTCTGGACAGATCTGTCTACTTACAGTACACTGTACCCAGACACAGTACATATATAGCTCAGTGATGTACATGTATACTGAGAGTACATAAATGTAAACCCACTCAAGTGGTTTATGGTAAGAGAGCCTTGTTGCTTATTTTCATATACTAAACCCATCAAGTAGTCAATGGCAAGACTGGAATTCAGATGTTTATTTTCACATGGATTTATCATGTTCGTCCACCAGGAGGCCTATTGATGCAGGAAGACTGCCATTTTAAGTTTCAGTTTCTGGTACTGAATGGACGTACCAGGTGGGCTGCTTTATACTTTCACATAATACAAAATATGTATGTATATACACATATGTATAGTGCTGCAAAAAACCCACCAGGTAGCCTATAGTATACATAAGCAAGACTGCCATTTTGAGGTTTTGATTTTGCAGCACCGCATGAGTAAACCCACAGGTTGCATATCATGCATATCATATTGTAAAACTGTTACATAGATGTTTAATTCCACAGTAAACTCGCCCAGCGGCTAATATATATGTAGAAAGATTGTTATTTTATCAAATGCTTAACTGCAAAGTAATGTGTTAACCCACCAGATAAACAGTAAGACTGTTTCTTTAGTGTCTAATAGTATGGTAATGAGTTAACCCATTATGTAGCCTATTTCCAAGGCTGCCATTTTGATGTTTAACCTGGATATTAAGGGGTTAACCCACCAGAAAACCCAGGTAGTGAGACTGACACTTCACGGTTGATTGCATATCAGTGGGCTAACCCAGGAGGCAACCTGTATAGTAAGACTGCTAGAATGATGATTAACCCATTCTGTAATGGCTCCTGGTTTCTGTGTTTGTGTTTGCATGGACTTGAGATGGTGCTTGCATATTTGGTCACAGTTCATGATTTTCATTGAGGTGGCCACATGGCTGTTCTTAGATTGGTGCTTTTGTGCGGCCTGGCGGGTCATGCTGCAGCTGCTGCAAGGGCAGCTGTAGCGTGGCTTGCCGGGTGGTGAGGGGGCAGCTGGCTGGGCCTTTACCACTGCAGTGTGGGATGGGTTGATTTTGTATCAATGTATAGGTTGACCCCCTGGGCAGCCTAACACTTTCTTCTATCTATTATGTACTTTTTACTATACGATATTTAGGTGGATTATCTCACCCACAGCTGACTGCCATCTTGGCGATTATTTTCATATTGATGGATCAACCCACCAGGTAGCATATGTAGTTAAGGACTGCCTCCGGTGTTTAAATTTGTATTAGCAGGTCAACCAAACAGGTAACTAATGGCAAAACTGCCACATCATTTAATCCTATGCTTACAGGTAAACCCATCAGGTAGCCTATAGTAAGATAATTATCTGTGTGTTTAATTTAATGAGTAATCACACAGGTAGCACATAGTAAGACAACCATTTTGACTTGATTTGATTTCTTCATTTCATATTAATACACGTAGGTTAACCCAATGGATAGCCAACATAAGATTGTTATATTGTTGGTCAATCTGTATACGTACTAATGGGTTAACTCCAGGTAGCCGGGGTAAGACCGCTAGATTTGTATATGTTGAACCTGACATTATTGGTTAAACCCACCAGGTGATATATGGTAGGATACGGTATTATTTGACAGTGATCATGGCGATGGGAAATCATGACTGGGCACATGTACATGCTACAATGATTATGTATTTAACCCCATGACTCCTTTTTTCCCCCATTGCTATAGAGGAAATACATGCTCCAGATGTGGTCTTTTTCTGGTATGATGATACAGGTACATGCATGTATCTTCGTAATGCTCTACAGGTGCACAGTGTCATGTCAACTGAGGTGACTTGGGATATTACATGTGAAACAATCTTTTTTCTTCTTTTTTTTTTTTACATAACTTTGATGCCATGGACAGGTGGATAGGATACACTGCCATAATGTCACTAAAGTACAAGTCTTTTTTTTTTGTTCCATTGCTTTAGAGCAAATCCATGCTACAGATGCAGTCTTTTTCCAGTATGATGATACAGGTGCATGCATGTATCGTCGTAATGTTCTGTGGGTGCACAGTGTTGTGTCAACTGGGGTGACATGTGAAACAATAATTTTATGTAACTTTGGTACCATGGATACACTGTCATAATGTTAGTAAAGTCCAACAGCTGGTTATGGCATGGTATCAGGGTATGTAGTATCATATTTTAGTCTTTTCATATTTAGTGTGAATAGTTAATATCTTTTAAAGTATATCCTTGAAGGTTTCATGGTCAAGTAACTGTGAGGTATCATTTAGGTTGAACCCTTTCATTCATAAGGCTTACTTGGTTTTACATTCATTGGGCTTACTCGGTGGTTGTGCCGATGCTTCTAACTTTGAGAGCACAATGTGGCACTTTGGCGTTCGTGTAACTGGGGTTATAAACTAATTGGGGCAGTTGCAGCCATTACATGTATATATAAACCTGTGTTTACATGTATAGCACATCGGTGTGATAACAAAAAGGTGAGATAGTGTAAGCAACATTCCATCTTGTCTAATTTGGAGTTTCATTGGATTTAACTGGATCTAGATAAACATGATAAGTAGCTACATATAATTAGTGTTATACTAGCTTGTCATCATACCACTACAATACTAAATACTGTTTTCTTAGGAATCATTAAAGTCTTCAGTAGTAGTGAGACTGGTCTTAAAGTACACAGATAGGCTGAGATCATAGCATATTCTAAAATAATATATTTTGTTGCCACTTAGCCTTTCTTTTCTCCATTCCCTCTCCTATCCTCTTAGGTGTTGTCTCTTCTCTCTCCTTTCTCTCCTCCTTCCCTCTCACCTTTTCTCAGTATCTCTATTATTTGGGCTGTCTAGTGTGTATCTACTTAAAGGTTTACATGATTTACCTGGGACAGCCAAGTGGCAATTTCAAAGATAAATAGAGCATTTCATCTCTGTGTAAGCCGTTAATTGTATGAAAGCCACATAGGTATAATTAATTGTTTCTCAGGAGGCAACTTTTAAAAAAAAATGATGTGGCAGGGAGGTTGTTGTTTTTTTTTCTCCTCCTTCCTTTTAAGTAAGAAATATACTGTTAATATTAATAAGCTCAAAATTTTACTATTTTCCTAGATATTTATTGGATAGGTGGCGTCACACCTATTTTTTTTATGGTAGTTCGGTGTTTCAGTGAGAGAACAAAATATACCTTGAAAAAGTTCCGCCTCAAAAACCTTTATTTGCACTAAAATTTATGATGAGGGAGGTGCCTGGGAAACTGGCGATTGATTTTATTTGGCCTAATGATGGATTGACATATGAACTTGTCTTTACTGTGCCCTGGACCAACATGCTGTCTAGTGCTTATGACCACTTTCCAATTTTATGTTTTGTGTTTTGGGGATCATTCTACTGGGGTTTCAGGTAAAACTCCATAAAGTTCCCGTTTTTGGTTTGAACATGTGAGTAGCATGTCATTTTTGGATGTCACAGTGGTCTGACCATGATATTGGTTTCATGTTTGAAGGTAACCTTTTGGGACGTGGAGTCAGACCCATTGTATCTATCCATTTTTCTGTTGGGGTTGTGCAAGTAGCACGGCTTACCTTTATATTATGTAAAACTTCCACATGGGGTATGAAATATATGAAAGATAATGAATTGGTAGACCCAAATTACAAAGACAATGGTTAAAAATTTAGGATTAATATCATTTAATGTCCGAGGTATTAGAGATTCACAAAAAAGAAGGGAAATATTCAGATGGTTCCACAAGAAAAATTATTCTGTTTGTATGTTGCAAGAAGCGCATTGTGCTGAGTCTATCGAGAAAAAGTGGTATGCAGAATGGGGATTAAACATATATTTTTGTCATGGTCAATCAGATGCACGAGGTGTTTGCATACTGTTTAAAAATGATGTTGATTATCAAATTCATAATATTATAAAGGATAACTCAGGAAGATATTTAATTTTAGATGTAACAATTCATCAGCAAAGGATGACAATAGCTAATATATATGGATACAATGAGGACAAACCAGCATTTTACGAAGAATTTATACAAAAAGTTGAAACACTTCCAAACGATCACAGAATTATTGGAGGAGACTTCAATTTTGTTTTGGATATAGCTAAAGATAAATTTGGAGGAAATCCAGTTACACATTTTAAAAATAAAAAAACTATTAGTGACTGGATGGAAGATACAGACTCTTAGATATTTGGAGACAAAAACATCCTGATGAACTGAAATATACCTGGAGGAGGAAAAACCCTACATTTATTCAGTGTCGTTCAGATTATTTTCTGTTATCTTTTGGGCTATTGGGCAAAATTGAAGAGGCAGATATACTACCTGGATATAAATCGGACCATTCAGCCATCACTTTGAAAATACAGATTAATAATCAGCCCAGAGGTCCTGGTTTCTGGAAACTAAATTGTTCTTTTTTAAAGGAAATTGAATATGTTAACATAGTAAATCATTTTCTCGAAAATGCAGTACAGCAGTCCCTCCTTTGAGAGACCGCTCCTAGTGCCACCCAAATGGTGGTCACATAAAGCAGGTGGTCTCTCAAAGGAGGTATAAATAACATGAAAAGTACTACAGAGAGACCTGACAATTGTGGTCTCTCAAAGGAGGTGGTCTCCCAAAGGAGTGGTCTTTCAAAAGAGGGACTACTGTACAGTGGTCCCTGTCTTGAGAGACCACCCCTAGGGCAGGTCAAAATGTGGTCTCTCAAAACAGGGGGTCTTTCATTAGAGGTATAATAACATGGAAAAGACAGCGCAGTTTTCTGAGAAAGTGGTCTTAAAAAGATATGCGGTCTCTCATTGGAGGGGTCTCTCAAGACAGGTACCACTGTACAAGTTACTGAAACAGAAGATCCAATATTGAAATGGGAAATGATAAAGTTGAAAATTCGTTCAGAAACCACGAAATATGCAGCTAAAAACAAACGGAACAGAAAAATTAAAATTGATAGTTTGGAGGAGCAAATAAAGCAATATGAAAATGATATGTTAGGCCCTCTGAATTATGAAGATGAAATGAAATTAAAAAATATCTGAATAGACTTAGAAAAAGAACTAGAATATGACACCAAAGGTGCAATTTTAAAAAGCAAGGTACGCTGGTACAAGGAAGGTGAAAAACCTTCCAAATACTTTTTCAATTTAGAAAAAAGAAAATTTAATAACAAAGTTATAAATAAATTAAATATTGGCAATAAAATTATCAATGATCCAGCTGAAATACTACAAGAAGAAAAAATATTCTATGAACATTTGTATACTTCCAGCGGAAATTCAGACACTGATATAGAAGCACCAGATATTTCAACTTTTCTGAACAATGTGGAAGTTCCCAGACTATCTGAACAAGATATGTTAAAATGTGAAGGAGAACTGACAGAAAATGAACTATTAAATGCACTTAAAAGTACATCTAACAATAAATCTCCTGGGTCTGATGGATACCCTGCAGAATTCTACAAAACTTTTTGGGCTAAATGCAAAAACTTATTTTTAAGTGCACTAAATGCTGCCTACAACAAAGGAATGTTATCTGTAACCCTGAGACATGGAATAATTTCACTTTTACCAAAAAAAGACAAAAATATTTTAGAATTAAAAAACTGGAGACCAATTTCCCTTTTAAATCAAGACTATAAACTTGCAGCAAAATGCATAGCTTTCCGTTTGACGAAAGTTCTCTAGAATCTGATTCATGAAGATCAAACTGGTTTTTTGCAAGACAGATATATTGGAGAAAATATAAGCAAGATAATTAATCTGATGGAATTTGTCGATGAAAATGATATACCAGCTCTTCTTGTACTAGTTGATTTTGAAAAGGCATTTGACCGCTTAGAATGGAAATATATCCAAAATTGTCTAGAATTTTTTTAATTTGGTCCCTCAATAAAACAGTGGATAAAAGTTTTATATACAGACACTCGAAGCTGTGTTGTTAATAATGGCTGGACCTCAGATCCCTTTTCTATTTCTAGAGGCGTCCGTCAAGGATGACCCCTTTCTCCGTATCTGTTTATTTTATGTGTTGAAATTTTAGCTATTGCTGTCTGAGAAAACACAAATATTTCTGGGATCACTGTAGATGATAAAGAGTATAAGGTATCTCAATATGCTGATGACACGTCCTTCACTTTATTGGCTAATGAAGCTAACCTGAATTACCTATTTGACCTATTGACGCAATTTGAAGTAATGTCAGGGCTAAAGGCAAATCTAGACAAAACTGTTGTACTGCGTATCGGAAGTATAACAGATTGAAATACTACATTTGCTGAAAATTTAGAGTTACGCTGGACAAATAAATCTGCAGTTCTTTTAGGGGTAGAAATAACTCCAGAAAGAGATAAATTAGAAAATCTAAATTATTTGCCTAAACTAAAGAAAATCAAACAAATTTTTAACTCTTGGGATAAAAGAAACCTCTCTGTTATTGGTAAAACTTTAATTATAAAATCTCTTGCATTATCACAACTCTTATATCTTGTATCTGTTATCCCAAATCCAGCTGACTCCTTAATGAAAAGAGTTGAGGTCCTTATATTTAAATACCTTTGGGACAAAAAAGCTGATAAAATAAAAAGAAAGTATTTGATCTCTCCCACTGATCAAGGTGGACTAGGAATCCCTCATATATTTTCCCAATTCCATGCAATGAAATGTGCCTGGGTTAAAAGACTTGCTTCAGAATCAGAAGCAGCACAGAAACACCTCATTTTACGTCAGTTGCCTTGCAAAGATAATTATTTATGGGAATGTAATTTTCATAAATCTGACATAAAAGATAAATTTAGTAAAGTGAAGAGTAAATTTTGGAGGGAGGTGATTTATAGTAGGAGTGAATATAATTATAAGAATCCAGAAACAAAAGACGACATTATGAAGGAAACATTGTGGTTCCACAAAAGTGGAAAGAAAATTAAACAAATCAAGAAAACCAATATGAAAACTTGTCTCCAGAAAACAAAAGACAAGAGGGCTGTGTGAACAGCCCATGCCTCAGCTGATCTTGACATTCATCACACTTGCAGCTCTATGAACTTGGGAAAGGATCAAGGACACCATGTTCTGAGTAAGTCTGAACTTTATAGAAGAACACTTACACGTGCAACATCAAAGTTCAAGTAGTTCTCAAGCTATAATGAAGAGTAAAATTCATGTATGTTGCACTGTGACCCCACAAACAAGGTCAAAGTCATTCATGTACTGTCTCAGCATGACCTTCATACAGAATAATTAACATGTGTAGCTAACTCAAACCAGATCTCAAGTTATCAAGTAAACAGTAAATTTCGTGTCAGTTGTCCTGTGAATTAGCATTAGAATGCCCATTGACTTACATAGTAATCAATAGGAAAACTGCATTGAACGATAAGTACCCAAATTGAAAATCCTTAAAAAGCAGGAATCCAAAGCAGTGCCACCTAGTAAACAACTGTTTGACCCTTCCACAACAACATATCCATCACATTTCAGCTTAATCTGAGGGACCGTACTGACAACAAGTGAAAAATAGCAAAACCATGTACAAAAAATTCCTAAAAAAATTGCAGCACCACCTGGTGAACAAATTGGGAACTAACTGTCCCTGGGAGTGTCTATGTACGATATCAAAGCAATTGGGTACGCAGTTTCGGAGAAGAAGATTTTTTAAGATTTGTCAAAAAAAAAAAAAAAAAAAAAAAAAATTCATTAAAAATCCAAAAATCACTGGAACATGAACATTTGAACAAAATTGGTAGAAACCCACCCAAGGTACATTGCCACAAAGTTTGAAGTTAATCTGGATGACGGTTTTGGAGAAAAAGTTGAAAATGCGAATTAGCATTAGAATGCCCATTGACTTCCATAGTAATCAATAGCTAGGAAAGCTGCATTGACCGACAAGTACCAGAATTAAAAAAATTGTTAAAAATCAGGAATCCGCAGCATTCCCACATAGTGAAAAACTTTGTTTGACCCTTCTACAAGGAACATATCCCCCATGTTTCAGCTTAATCTGAGTGATGGTTTTGGAGAAGAAGTCGAAAATAGCTATAACACACAAAAATTCATAAAAAATTAGGAAAAATATTGCAGCGCCACCTGGTGAACAAATTAAGAACTAGGAGTCCCAGGGAGTGTTCCTGTGTGATATCATAGCAATTCGGTGAGCGATTTCGGAGATGAAGATTTTTTAAGATTTACCCAAAAAAGAACAAAACAAGAGGGCTGTGTGAACAGCCCATGCCTCAGCTGATCTTGACATTCATCACACTCGCAGCTCTAGGAATTTGGGAAAGGATCAAGGTCATCCATGGTCTGAGTAAGTCTGACCTTTATACAAGAACACTAATATGTGCAACATCAAGGTTCAAGTAGTTCTCAAGTTATAATGAAGAGTAAAATTCATGTATGTTGCACTGTGACCCCAGAAAAGAGGTCAAAGTCATTCATGTACTGTCTGAGCATGACCTTCATACAAAAACATTAACATGTGCAGCATCACAGTACTAACTCAAAACAGATCTCAAGTTATCAAGTAAACAGTAAATTTTGTGTCAGTTGTCCTGTGAATAAGCACTAGAATGCCCATTGACTTACATAGTAATCAATAGGAAAGCTGCATTGATCGATAAGTACCCGAATGGAAAATACTTAACAAGAGGGCTGTGTGAACAGCCCGTGCCTCAGCTGATCTTGACATTCATCACACTTGCAGCTCTATGAACTTGGGAAAGGATCAAGGACACCATGTTCTGAGTAAGTCTGACCTTTATAGAAGAACACTTACATGTACAACATCAAAGTTCAAGTAGTTCTCAAGTTATAATGAAGAGTAAAATTCATGTATGTTGCACTGTGAGGAGAATAATTTTGAAGGTTTGCCCCAAAAAAGAACAAATTCATAAAAAATCCAAAAATCAATAGAACATGACCATTTGAACACACTTGGTAGAGATCCACCCAAGGCACATCCCCACCAAGTTTGAAGTAAATCTGGTCAATATTATTAAAGCTATGACCATTACAAGAAATTCCCATGTTAAACTTTCCTATTAAAACTTTTGTAGAGATTTTTGAAAAAAAATCATAAAAAAATCCAAATTCATTGGAACATGACTATTGGAACAAACCTGGTAGACACCCACCCAAGGTACATTGCCACCAAGTTTGAAGTAAATCTGGATGATGGTTTTGGAGAAGAAGTCGAAAATGTAAATTAGCATTGGAACGCCCATTGACTTACACGGTAATCAATAGTAAAGGTGCATATACCCCAAAGGAGCCGAAATGAAAAATCATTAAAATTCAGGAATCCGCAGCATTCCCACATAGTAAACAACTTTGTTTGGCCCTTCCATAAGGAACATATCCACCACATGTAAGCTTAATCTGAGTGACGGTTCTGGAGAAGAAGTCAAAAATAGCTATAACACACA
>CAXHWN010002650.1:0-40000 GCA_964020975.1 Hermodice carunculata | reverse complement strand
AATATTCATAAAAAATTAGAAAAAATTGCAGCCCCACCTGGTGAACAAATTAACAACAAGGAGTCCCTAGATGTCTTCCTGTGTGATATCAAAGCAATTGGGTAAGCAGTTTCGGAGAAGATTTTTTAAGATTTGTCGAAAAAAAAAAAAAAAAAAATTCATTAAAAATCCAAAAATCATTGGAGCATGAACATTTGAACAACATTGGTAGAAACCCACGCAAGGTACATTGTCACCAAGTTTGAAGTTAATCTGGATCACGGTTTTGGAGAAGAAGTCGAAAATGTGAATTAGCATAAGAATGCCCATTGACTTACATAGTAATCAACAGGAAAGCTGCATTGACCGACAAGTACCCGAATTGAAAAAATCTTTAAAAATCAGGAATCCGCAGCATTCCCACATAGTGAACAACTTTGTTTGAGCCTTTTACAAGGAACATATCCACCATGTTTCAGCTTAATCTGAGTGACGGTTCTGGAGAAGAAGTCGAAAATAGCTATAACACACAAAAATTCATAAAAAATTAGGAAAAAATTGCAGCGCCACCAGGTGAACAAATTAAGAACTAGGAGTCCCAGGGAGTGTTCCTGTGTGATATCAAAGCAGTTGGGTAAGCGGTTTCGGAGAGGAAGATCTTTTAAGATTTACCCAAAAAAGCACAAAAAAATTCATTAAAAATCCAAAAATCACTGGACCGTGACCAATTGAACAAACTTGGTAGAGACCCACCCAAGGCACATCTCCACCAAGTTTAAAGTGAATCTGGGCTACGGTTTTGGAGAAGAAGTCGAAATTGTGAATTGTGGACCACGGACGGACGGACGACGGACGGACGGACGGACGGACGACGGACATACGACGGACGACGGACCCTCAAAAAACCTCAGCTGACTGACAAGTCAGCTGAGGTAAAAATCAGGAATTTAAAGTAATGCCACCTAGTAAACACTTTGTTTGACCCTTCCACAAGAACATATCCATCACATTTCACTTTAATCTCAGTGACAGTTCTGAGAACAAGTGAAAAATAACAAAACCATATAAAAAATTCATAAAAAAAAAAAAAAAAAATAGAAAAAATTGCAGAGCCACCTGGTGAACAAATTGGGAACTATGCGTCCCTGGGAGCGTCTATGAACGATATCAAAACAACTGGGTGAGCAGTTTCAGAGGTGAAGAGTTTTTAAGGTTTGCCCCCCCCCCCCCAAAAATCATAAAAATTCCAAAAATCAATAGAGCGTGCCATTTGAACAAAATTGGTAGAGATCCACCCAAGGCACATCCCCACCAAGTTTGACGTAAATCTGGCCAAAAGTATTTTAGTTATAACAATTACAAGAAATTCCCATGTTAAAACTTTCCTATTAAAACTTTTGTAAAGATTTTTGAAAAAAAAAAAATCATAAAAAAAACAAAATTCACTGGAACATGACCATGGGAACAAACTTGGTAGACACCCACCTAAGGTACATTTCCACCAAGTTTGAAGTTAATCTGGATGACGGTTTTGGCGAAGAAGTCAAAAATGTGAATTAGCATTAGAATGCTCATTGACTTCCATAGTAATCAATAGGAAAGCTGCATTGACCGATAAGTACCCGAATTGAAAAAGTCGTTAAAAATCAGGAATCTGCAGCATTCCCACATAGTGAACAGCTTAGTTTGACCCTTCTACAAGGAACATATCTACCACGTTTCAGCTAAATCTGAGGGACAGTTCTGGAGAAAAAGTCAAAAATATCTAAAACACACAAAAATTCATAAAAAAAATAGTAAAAAATTACAGCGCCACCTGGTCAACAAATTAAGAACACGGAGTCCCTAGGTGTCTTTCCGTGTGATATCAGAGCGATTGAGTAAGCGCTTTATGAGAAAAAGATTTTTTAAGATTTGTCAAAAAAAAAGAACAAAAAAAATCATTAAAAATCCAAAAATCACTGGAGCATGACCATTTGAACAAACCTGGTAGACACTCACTCAAGGTACATTCCCACCAAGTTTGAAGTTAATCTGGATGACGGTTTTGGCGAAGAAGTCAAAAATGTGAATTAGCATTAGAATGCTCATTGACTTCCATAGTAATCAATAGGAAAGCTGCATTGACCGATAAGTACCCGAATTGAAAAAATAGTTAAAAATCAGGAATCTGCAGCATTCCCACATAGTGAACAACTTTGTTTGACCCTTCTACAAGGAACATATCCACCACGTTTCTGCTTAATCTGAGGGACAGTTCTGGAGAAAAAGTCAAAAATAGCTAAAACACACAAAAATTCATAAAAAAATAGGAAAAAATTGCAGCGCCACCTGGTGAACAAATTAAGAACTAGGTGTCCCAGGGAGTATTTCTGTGTGATATCCAAGTAATTGGGTGAGCGGTTTCAGAGAAGAAGATTTTTTAAGATTTTCCCAAAAAGGAACAAAAAAATTCATTAAAAATCCAAAAATCAATGGACCGTGACCATTTGAACATACTTGGTAGACACGTACCCAAGGCACATCCCCACCAAGTTTGAAGTGGATCTGGCTGACGGTTTCGGAGAAGAAGTTGAAAATGTAAATTGTTGACGGACGACGGACGGACGGACGGACGGACGGAAGACCATAAGATAAGCTCAGCTGACTGACAAGTCAGCTGAGCTAAAAATTCATTAAAAATCCAAAAATCACTGGACCGTGACCATTTGAATGAACTTGGTAGAGACCCACTCAAAGCACATTTCCACCAAGTTTGAAGTGAATCTGGCTGATGGTTTTTGAGAGGAAGTCGAAAATGTGAATTGTGGACGACGGACGGACGACGGACCCTCAAAAAACCTCAGCTGACCAACAAGTCAGCTGAGGTAAAAAATTGATATAATTTTGAATATTGGTAATTTAAAAGTTCAGCGATTTTGTTTATCCTTTTTTGTTACAAAATAACATTGAAAGTCAGCTGCCACAAATAGGAAAATGGAATGCAGTTTTAAACTAGAACAGACTGATTTTCCAACAGAAAATCAAATGTCTCCCGGTGGAACACTTACGTCTCTGAATAAGCTACAGCTGATAACAAATTACAAATGACCAAGTTTGCTTGAAAATTACAATCCTATTTTAGCTCTCACCTAGATACATTACTCTAGCAATTTTCATCAAGTTATTCAAGACTTATTGCAGAGAAACCAATCTCACATAAATGACCCTGTGACCTTGAAAATTATGTCAAGGTCACCCAAATACAATCCCAACCTTGGTCTTACCTTGATACATAATCCTACCAGATTTCATTAAATTCCATCAAGTAATTCATGACTTATTGCACAGAAACCAATTTCACATAAGTAACCCTGTGACCTTGAAAATTAGGTCAAGGTCACCCAAATACAATCCCAACCTAGGTCTTGCCTAGATACATAATCCTACCAAGTTTCATCAAATTCCATCATGTTCTTCATGACTTATCACACAGAAACCAATTTCACATAAGTGACCCTGTGACCTTGAAATTAGGTCAAGGTCACCCAAATACAATCCCAACCTAGGTCTTGCCTAGATACATAATCCTACCAAGTTTAATCAAATTCTGTCCAGTCCTTCAAGACTTATGGCACGGAAACCAATTTCACATAAGTGACCCTGTGACCTTAAGAATTAGGTCAAGGTCACCCAAATACAATCCCAACCTAGGTCTTGCCTAGATACATGATCCTACCAAGTTTCATCAAATTCCATAAAGTTCTTCATGACTTATCAAACGGAAACCAATTTCACATAAGTGACCCTGTGACCTTGAAAATTAGGTCAAGGTCACCCAAATACGATCCCAACCTAGGTCTTGTCTAGATACATAATCCTACCAAGTTTCATCAAATTCTGTCAAGTCCTTCAAGACTTATCGCACGGAAACCAAGTGTTGAAGAACCTGAACAACAACAACAACAACAACAACAACAACAAGAAGCGGAAGAAACGGGCACTAAACCAATATGTCCCCCGGCATCCATCGGGAGACATAATGACCAAGTTTGCTTGAAAATTACAATCCTATTTTAGCTTTCACCTAGATACATTACTCTAGCAATTTTCATCAAGTTCTTCAAGACTTATTGCAGAGAAACCAATTTCACATAAATGACTCTGTGACCTTAAAAATGAGATCAAGGTCAGCCAAATACAATCCCAACCTTGGTCTTACCTTGATACATAATCCTACCAAGTTTCATCAAATTCCATCATGTTCTTCATGACTTATCGAACGGAAACCAATTTCACATAAGTGACCCTGTGACCTTTCGAATTCGCTCAAGGTCACCCAAATACGATCCCAACCTAGTTCTTGCCAAGATACATAATCCTACCAAGTTTCATCAAATTCCATAAAGTTCTTCATGACTTATCGAACAGAAACCAATTTCACATAAGTGACCCTGTGACCTTGAGAATTCGCTCAAGGTCATCCAAATACGATCCCAACCTAGGTCTTGCCAAGATACATGATCCTACCAAGTTTCATCAAATTCCATCAAGTTCTTCAAGACTTATCGAACGTAAACCAATTTCACATAAGTGGCCCTGTGACCTTGAGAATTCGCTCAAGGTCATCCAAATACAATCCCAACCAAGGTCTTGCCAACAAACATGATCCTACCAAGTTTCATCAAATTCAATCATGTTCTTCAAGACTTATCGCACAGAAACCAATTTCACATAAGTGACCCTGTGACCTTGAGAATTAGATCAAGGTCACCCAAATACAATCCAAACCTAGGTCTTGTCTAGATACATAATCCTACTAAGTTTCATCAAATTCCGTCGAGTCCTTCAAGACTTATCGCACGGAAACCAAGTGTTGAAGAACCTGAACAACAACAACAACAACAACAGGAAGAAGAAGCGGAAGAAACGGGCACTAAACCAATATGTCCCCCGGCTTCCACCGGGAGACATAATTGTGAAATTCAGGAAACTGAATGGTTTAAATGTTTTGAAAACATTTATTCAGCGACAATCTCTTCAGAAATTAGAAGTTTTCAGTTTAGATTTCTGCACAGAATTATTTATACTAATGAAAAACTATATGAGTGGAAAATAGTTGAAACAAATTTATGCTGTTTTTGCAAAACAGAAGTTGAAACGATTAAACATCTTTTTTGGGAATGTAGTCACAATGTTCAATTCTGGAGACAGGTTTTCACATGCTTCTCAATAAACAATGTTCAGACACTCATATACCTACTTAGGGACCAAGCCTCCCTCATAATGCTGGTTTGAGATGTTGGTTTAGCATATTATAGTTATATACAAGGTTTTTTTCAAGAAACTAACCAATTTTGTATCAGTGTCCACATTTATTCCATGAATTTCACAGGCACACCGCTAGTTTGATAATTGATTCACCCATTAATACCTGAAAGCCACAGCATATGTGACACGTAACCACTGGCAACCTGTGTGGTTCTCAGCTATGTCATTGCACAAAACCCCAGATTGATGTATTTTAGTTATTATGCTACATGTACACAAATGAAGTCATCACTTCTCACAGTAAACAGGTAAACATGGTAAATGTTCACCCATTTTCTGGCTTACCAAACTAGAACTTTTCATAGAAAGTTCAAAATATCTTTTTAAAAATTTATTTTGATTATAACTGAAAGTAAAAATTGCCCTGTAAGTGCTTGACTTTTTGCAAATTTTAACCAATTTTTTAAACTAAATGGTCAGTGCATCATTACTACCTACCTGCCTGATACGTAGAATCTGTACATGAAAGTAGGCAACATGATCAATCAAGACCCAGTTTAATGACAACTGCCCAAAGAGGTTAAGGGCTGTTCCCCTCCCCCCCCCCCCAAAAAAAAACCTATAGAGGGGGTGAACAACATCTTTTTGGAAGCACCCCTATCCCCAGGACATACTTTTTACATGAAGAATCCATCTTGCGGACATTTCTATTTTCAAACCCCTCTATCCACTGGACGGGTAATGTCCTCCCCCATCATGACCCATGGTACAACTCTGCATCTGTTACAATAGAATAAAATCATATTGAATCACTAAATTGCAAGAGTATTCAGAACTAGAAAAGACATCGTGTCCAAAGGGCATAGATGCCCCCACCTGTCATTGTCCCCATCAGCATGGGAAAGGGTAGCATTATTGGTGTATTAAGACCCACCTTCACATATTGATTAATGAACCTATCAAGTTTAATAGCTGTACCTCAAACAATTTTGTGAAATACACATGGCACAAGTTTGACATGAGCCAATATTTTCACTGAATTACATTTTAACACTGTTAATTAATGACAAGGGGGCTGTGTGAACAGCCCATGCTCAGCTGACCTAGTGATTCATCACCCTTGTGGTTTTGTGAACTTGGGATAGGACAAAATAGGTAGACACTTATCAGATGTACATCCCTACCAAGTTCCTAATTAATAGGAAAGGCATTTACTGATAAGTACCTGAATTGTAAAAATCATTAAAAATAAAAAAATCCACAGCAGTTGCACCTGGTGACCAACTTTGATTGGCCTTTTCACAAGTTTCAGCTTAATCTGAGTGACAGTTCTGAAAAAAGAAATTGAACAAAAAAATCATTAAAAAATAGAAAAAAAAAATGCAGCACCACCTGGTGAACAAATTAAGAACTAGAAGTCCCAGGAGTGTTACTGTGGGATATCAAAGCAATTGGGCGAGTGGTTTTGGAGAAGATTATTTTTTAAGATTTGCCCCCCAAAAAAGAACAAAAAAATTCATAAAAAGTAGAAAAATTACTGGAGCATCACCATTTAAACAAACTTGTAGAGACCTACCCAAGACATATCCCCGCCAAGTTTGAAGCGAATCTGGCCGACAGTTTTTGAGAAGAAGTTGAAAATGTGACTTATGGACAGACGATGGACAGACAACAGACAGACATCTCTAGTATGATACACTTATGCAGAAAAACATGACCCATATTCATAAATATCAAACCCAACAATGACAGCAAAGAGATTCCAGAGTTATCAAAGCATCAACATTCATGTTCCAATACCAATGTGAAGAAACAAATTTCACTCCTGACTTGAGACAGGCAATCACCCATAAAAGGCAACTGGTGGTTCTAAACCAGTCCTCTCAACCTTTGAATTTTTTTTTTAATACAGACAATAGTGTTTCCAATATGTATAGGCCCAACCACTCAAAATACAAATTTTATTACTTCTGCAAAAAATAAAAAGAGAATTGGTAGGCCTATCACTATTTTGGTTCTTCTCACTTGTTCGTCAGCTGAGTTTATAGCAAAAGTAGAAAGTAGGCCTATATCGTTTTTGTGATAGCTTTGAATCTGGAACATTATGTCATTAATAAGTTAAGTGATTGAATAACTGTTATAGAGTATAAAATGCAAGGAGCACACTTCTACAAGTCCCTCACTATACAATTAAAGTTCTACAGACAAATGTCTCTAGCATGATACACTTATGTAGAAAAACATGACCCATATTATAAATATGGACGGACATGAGCGGTCACATAAGCTCTGCCACCTTTGGTCATCAGACCTAAAAAAATAAAAATAACTAGAATCAAGACAACAAACTATTCTTGATCACTAAATTCCATCCCACAATTCCTCCACTCAAGAGAATTATATTCTATCAATTTTAAGTCATTAAACAATTTTCAAAACGCCATTAAACAATTTTCATAGATGGACATTTACGACAAAACTGATCCTGACGTAGCTATGTCAGACTTTGTTCGCAGTCTCAAAAAAGCATACAAAGAAACCATTCCTTTATGTGCAGTACATTCTAGGTACAAACTTAATAAACCTTGGCTAACCCAGGGAATTATTAAATCTATAGACAGGAAAAATAAGTTATACAGAAAGAAAACTGATACACCCACTGAAAATAACAAGCAGAAATATAACAACTACCGTAATAGATTAAACCATATTCTTCGCATAGCTGAGAAAAAACATTATTCTTCTGAAATAATCAAACGAAATAAATCTAACTTATCTAGAGTGTGGAAACTTCTAAGTACTGTTATTAGCAAGCAAAAAAAAAGTCCCAGGTAACTAAACGATTTAAAAATGGTGACTCCTATATAACCGATCCAAAAAACATAGCTAACAAATTTAATTCCTACGTCGTGAATGTGGGGCAATCACTTGCTGATAAAATACCTGGAACACCAGTAACTCCTGACTCCTATCTTCGAGGCAATTATCTTAACTCTTTTTATTTCTCTCCTGTTGTAGAGCAGGATATTATATCCATAATTAGGTCACTCAAAGATTTTAGTCCAGGATGGGATGACATACATCCCAAAGTACTAAAATTTGTATCTTACAAAATCGCCAGTCCCCTTACTTACATTGCAAATTTATCGCTAGAAGCTGGTGTATTTCCTAGTAGTTTGAAACTTGCTAAAATAACGCCCATATTAAAAAAAAAAAAATGATGAAGAATTATTTGTCAATAATAGACCTATCTCAGTTAGCCCTGCCTTGTCTAAAATTTTTGAAAAAGTGGCACAAAAACAATTGATTAATTATCTTGATAAACTTGATGTACTTTATGACCTTCAATTTGGATTCTGTAAAGGGTACAGTACATAATATGCAGTAAACTATCTGTCTTGTAATATATCGGAGGCATTGGAGAAAACAGATCAAGTTGTTAGTATTTTTCTAGACCTCTCCAAGGCCTTTGATACAGTTAACCATGATATATTGTATAAAAAAACTATCAATCTATGAAATCCGGGGAGTAGCTCTCAATTGGTTTAACAGTTACATGTCTGAGAGAACTCAATTTGTATGTTATGGGAATGAAGACTCTGATGTCTTACCCATATACTGTGGTGTTCCTCAGGGCTCCATTCTTGGACCCCTGTTGTTCATTTCATGTATCAATGATCTTGGTCTCGTATCCCAAGATATGTTGTGTATGCTTTTTGCAGATGATACAAGTTTACTTTTTAGCGATAAGAATGTTGATACACTGAAGCATAAAGTTAATAATACTTTAATTGATATTTCAGTGGTTTCATACAAATAAATTATCAGTTAATTTACATAAAACAAATTATATGGTTTTTCAGTCTCGCAATAAACAGACTTGTTTAACCAATTTCTCTATTCAAATTAACGACAAAATACTATCTAAAGTTGATACTTTCAAATTCTTAGGTGTCTGGTTTGATAAAAATCTCAGCTGGAAAGAACATGCATTGTACATATCTAAAAAAGTAAGTAAAACAATGGGAATTTTTAAGAAGATTAGACACAAATTTGGTATTAATATACTTATACAATTGTATTACACTCTGGTGAATCCCTACTTTCTCTATTGCTACACCACATGGGCGATCACATACCCTACCACAATAGACAAACTAATTAAACTTCAAAAAAAAAAAAAAGGTTTTCAGAATTATTACATTTTCACTGTACAACTCACAGACTGACCCTTTGTTCCATACATTCAAAATTTTAAAATTTCAGACCTTGGACCTATTCCTAACTGGTCTACTCAAGTATAAAGTTAAATTCTTTCTTGCTCCTCTTGCATTCCGAAAATTATTGACTGAAGTCTCAACAATTCATAATCATGATAATAGACAAGGACGAAATTCTTATATACATCCTTTCAGAACTAATGTAGGAAAATTTGCAATAACAACTCACGGACCTCATGTATGGAAAACAGTGCCAAATTTTATACAAAATGCAACCTCAATTACTTTATTTAAAAAACGTCTCAAATCGTACATTATTGACGATCATTGATTAACAGTTTAATTGATATTATTGTCAATTTTCTTAGTAGGTGATTTTTGTTTGACTCATGTCCTTGTTTAAGTGCCCTCTCAGTCTGGAGGGAATATAAGCCCTATGGGGTTTCCTCTCTCCAGCTGAAAATCATATCATTTTTGTGTCTCATATTATTTTTGTGTACCATTTATTACTATTTAATAATATTACTATATTGTACTCTGATTTTGAAATACACCGTCTGTATAATTTTCAGTAAATAAAAATACAATACAATACAATATTGAGTAATTGATGAACAATCAGAGCATCTCGATATGGCCCCATTCTGGGTGACAAACAACCAGGTCTACAAACCTCAAAGACATGCCTACATTCCCGCACAAAATACCCTCCTACATGTCTCCCACCTCAGATAGCAGGGAGATCAGATCTTTATCCTTGTGACGACAATAACTGCATATACTGCCCCCAAAATGGATAAATCTGGTACAACAAAAAGCACCACAACAGGAAGGACATACAGCACAGCACAAGGTGGCTCCTATAAACATAACAATCTTGCATACCTCCTAACATGCCTGACATGCAGCAAACAGTATGTAGGGAAAAATTCCCATACACTCATGGAGAGAGTTAGAGAACATTTCCACTATATAAACAAACAGGATGTGCAGCAACCTCTTGGCACACACTTTGCAAGAGATGACTGTACAGGTCTATATTTGAAGATATAAATCTTAAAACAAATGCACATCCCATCTAAGATGAAACAAGAGGGCTGTGTGAACAGCCCATGCTCAGCTTACCTATATATTTATCACACTTCCAGCTCTGTGAACTTGGGATAGGATCAAGGTCACCCATGTTCTGAGCAGGTCTAACCTTTATAGAAGAACACTAACAGTAACGTGCAACATCAAGGTCCCAGTTTAAGTAGTTCTCAAGTTATAGTGAAGGGTAAAATTCATGTATGTTGCACTGTGACGCCAGAAACGAGGTCAAGGTCATTCATGAACTGTTTAAGTGTGACCTTCATAGAGAAACATTAACATGTGCAACATAAAGGTCACAAACACAAACAGATCTCAAGTAATCAAGTGAACAGTAAATTTCATGTCAGTTGTCTTGTGACTTTGGGAATGTGGTCAAGCTCCAAACATCACTGGAGCATGACCATTTGCACAAAATAGGTAGACACTTATAAAAGGTACATCCCTACCATGTTTGGCACAAATCTGGTTAAAACTATTTAAGTTGAACCATTACAAAAAATTCCCATGTTAAACTTGCCTATCAAAAATTTTTTAAAGATTTTCAAAAAATTCATAAAAAATCCAAAAATCATTGGATCATGACCACTTGAATAAACCTGGTATAGACCCACCCAAGGTGCATTGTTACCAAGTTTGAAGTGAATCTGCATGACAGTTTCTTCAGAGAAGTCCAAAATGTGAATTACCATTAGAATGTCCATTGACTTGCATAGTAAAGCAATAGAAAAGGTGCATTTACCGATAAGTACCCAAATTGAAAAATATCGTTAAAAATCAAGAATCCACAGCAGTGCTACCTAGTGACCATCTTTGCTTGACCCTTTCACAAGGAACATATCCAGAAAGTTTCAACTTAATCTAAGTAACGCATCTGGAGAAGAAGTCATAAGTAACGAAAACACACAAAAACTCTTAAAAAATTTGAAATAAATTGCAGGACCACCTGGTGAACAAATTAAGAACTATGACTCCCTCAGAGTGTTCTTATGTAATATCAAAGCAATTGGGTGAGCGGTTGTGGAGAAGAAGATTGTTTAAGATTTGTCTTAAAAAAGAACCAAAAAAATCATTAAAATTCCAAAATCCATGCAGCCTGACCACTTGAACAAACCTGGTAGAAACCAGGGAGGTGTATGTATCATACACCTCCCTGTAGAAACCCACCCAAGGTACATTGCCACCAAGTTTGAAGTCAATCTGGATGACAGTTTTGGAGAAGAAGTAAAAAATGTGAATTAGCATTAGAATGTACATTGACCTACATAGTAATCAACCAGTGAACACCTTTATTTGATCCTTCAACAAGGAACATATCCACCAAGTTTCAACTAACTCTGAGTGATGGTTCTGGAGAAGAAGTCAACAATAGCAAAAAACACACAAAAAATCATAAGAAAATAGAAAACAAAATCACAGTGCCACCTGGTGAACAAGTTAAGAACTAGGAGTCCCCGGGAGTTTCCCTGTGGGATATCAAAGCAATTGGGTGAGCAGTTTTGGAGAAGACGACTTTTTAAGGCTTGACCCCAAAAAGAACAAAAAACTCCAACAAGAGGGCTGTGTGAACAGCCCATGCCTCAGCTGGTCTTGACATTCATCACACTTGACCCTTCTACAAGGAACATATCCAGCATGTTTCAGCTTAACCTGAGTGACGGTTCTGGAGAAGAAGTCAAAAATAGCTATAACACACAAAAATTCATAAACAAGAGGGCTGTGTGAACAGCCCATGCCTCAGCTGATCTTGACATTCATCACACTTGCAGCTCTATGAACTCGGGAAAGGATCAAGGACACCATGTTCTGAGTAAGTCTGACCTTTATAGAAGAACACTTACATGTGCAACATCAAAGTTCAAGTAGTTCTCAAGTTATAATGAAGAGTAAAATTCATGTATGTTGCACTGTGACCCCACAAATGAGGTCAAGGTCATTCATGTACTGTCTAAGCATGACCTTCATACAGAATAATTAACATGTGTAGCTAACTCAAAACAGATCTCAAGTTATCAAGTAAACAGTAAATTCCGTGCCAGTTGTCCTGTGAATTAAAATTAGAATGCCCATTGACTTGCAGAGTAATCAATAGGAAAGCTGCATTGAACGATAAGTACCTGAATTGAAAATCCTTAAAAAGCAGGAATCCAAAGCAGTGCCACCTAGTAAACAACTGTTTGACCCTTCCACAACAACATATCCATCACACTTCAGCTTAATCTGAGGGATGGTTCTGAGAACAAGTGAAAAATAGCAAAACCATACAAAAAATTCATTAAAAAAAAAAAAAAAAAAAAAAAAAAATTGCAGCGCCACCTGGTGAACAAATTGGGAACTAGGTGTCCCCGGGAGTGTCTATGTACAATATCAAAGCAATTGGGTGAGCGGTTTCAGAGGAGAAGAATTTTGAAGGTTTGCCCCAAAAAAGAACAAAAAATTCATAAAAAATCCAAAAATCAATAGAGCGTGACCATTTGAACACACTTGGTAGAGATTCACCCAAGGCACATCCCCACCAAGTTTGAAGTAAATCTGGTCAATATTATTAAAGTTATGACCATTACAAGAAATTCCCATGTTAAACTTTCCTATTAAAACTTTTGTGAAGATTTTTGAAAAAAAATCATAAAAAAATCCAAATTCATTGGAACATGACCATTGGAACAAACTTGGTAGACACCCACCCAAGGTACATTGCCACCAAGTTTGAAGTAAATCTGGATGAATGTTTTGGAGAAGAAGTCGAAAATGTAAATTAGCATTAGAATGCCCATTGACTTGCATGGTAATCAATAGGAAAGGTGCATTTACCACAAAGGAGCCGAATTGAAAAAATCATTAAAAATCAGCAATCCGCAGCATTCCCACATAGTGAACAACTTTGTTTGGCCCTTCCATAAGGAACATATCCACCACGTGCAAGCTTAATCTGAGTGAAAGTTCTGGAGAAGAAGTCCAAAATAGCTATAACACACAAAAATTCATAAACAAGAGGGCTGTGTGAAA
Source organism: Hermodice carunculata (assembly GCA_964020975.1). Taxonomy (NCBI): domain Eukaryota; kingdom Metazoa; phylum Annelida; class Polychaeta; order Eunicida; family Amphinomidae; genus Hermodice; species Hermodice carunculata. The sequence continues at coordinate 26,456 of CAXHWN010002650.1, read as the reverse complement.
AGCCCATGCCTCAGCTGATCTTGACATTCATCACACTTGCAGCTCTATGAACTCGGGAAAGGATCAAGGACACCATGTTCTGAGTAAGTCTGACCTTTATAGAAGAACACTTACATGTGCAACATCAAAGTTCAAGTAGTTCTCAAGTTATAATGAAGAGTAAAATTCATGTATGTTGCACTGTGACCCCACAAATGAGGTCAAGGTCATTCATGTACTGTCTAAGCATGACCTTCATACAGAATAATTAACATGTGTAGCTAACTCAAAACAGATCTCAAGTTATCAAGTAAACAGTAAATTTTGGGTCATTTGTCCAGTGAATTAGAATTAGAATGCCCATTGACTTACAGAGTAATCAATAAGAAAGCTGCATTGAACAATAAGTACCTGAATTGAAAATCCTTAAAAATCAGGAATCCAAAGCAGTGCCACCTAGTAAACAACTGTTTGACCCTTCCACAACAACATATCCATCACACTTCAGCTTAATCTGAGGGATGGTTCTGAGAACAAGTGAAAAATAGAAAAACCATACAAAAAATTCATTAAAAAAAAAAAAAAAATTTGCAGTGCCACCTGGTGAACAAATTGGGAACTAGGTGTCCCCGGGATTGTCTATGTACGATATCAAAGCAATTGGGTGAGCGGTTTCAGAGGAGAAGAATTTTGAAGGTTTGCCCCAAAAAAGAACAAAAAAATTCATAAAAAATCTAAAAATCAATAGAGCGTGACCATTTGAACACACTTGGTAGAGATTCACCCAAGGCACATCCCCACCAAGTTTGAAGTAAATCTGGTCAATATTATTAAAGTTATGACCATTACAAGAAATTCCCATGTTAAACTTTCCTATTAAAACTTTTGTCGAGATTTTTGAAAAAAAATCATAAAAAAATCCAAATTCATTGGAACATGACCATTGGAACAAACTTGGTACACACCCATCCAAGGTACATTGCCACCAAGTTTGAAGTAAATCTGGATGAATGTTTTGGAGAAGAAGTCGAAAATGTAAATTAGCATTAGAATGCCCATTGACTTACATGGTAATCAATATGAAAGGTGCATTTACCAGAAAGGAGCCGAATTGAGAAAATCATTAAAAATCAGCAATCCGCAGCATTCCCACATAGTGAACAACTTTGTTTGGCCCTTCCATAAGGAACATATCCACCACGTGCAAGCCTAATCTGAGTGACGGTTCTGGAGAAGAAGTCGAAAATAGCTATAACACACAAAAATTCATAAAAAATTTGAAAAAAACTGCAGCGCCACCTGGTGAACAAATTAACAACAAGGAGTCCATAGATATCTTCCTGTGTGATATCAAAGCAATTGGGTTAGCAGGTTCGGAGAAGATTTTTTAAGATTTGTCCAAAAAAACAACAAAAAAATTCATTAAAAAAAAAAAAATCACTGGAGCATGAACATTTGAACAAAATTGGTAGAAACCCACCCAAGGTACATTGCCACCAAGTTTGAAGTTAATCTGGATGATGGTTTTGGAGAAGAAGTCGAAAATGTGAATTAGCATTAGAATGCCCATTGACTTCCATAGTAATCAATAGGAAAGCTGCATTGACCAACAAGTACCAGAATTGAAAAAATTGTTAAAAAACGACGGACGACGGACCCTCACAAAACCTCAGCTGACTGACAAGTCAGCTGAGGTAAAAATCAGGATCTGCAGCATTCCCACATAGTGAACAACTTTGTTTGACCCTTCTACAAGGAACACATCCACCATGTTTCAGCTCAATCTGAGTGATGGTTCTGGAGAAAAAATCGAAAATACCTACAACACACAAAAATTCATAAAAAATTAGGAAAAAAATGCAGTGCCACCTGGTGAACAAATTAAGAACTAGGAGTCCCAGGGAGTGTTCCTGTGTGACATCAAAGCAATTGGGTGAGCGGTTTTGGAGAAGAAGATTTTTTAAGATTTACCCAAAAAAGAACAAAAAAAATTCATTTAAAATCCAAAAATCACTGGACCGTGACCATTTGAACAAAATTGGTAGAGACCCACCCAAGGCACATCTCCACCAAGTTGAAAGTGAATCTGCCTGACGGTTTTTGAGAAGTTGAAAATGTGAATTGTGGATGACGGACGGACGGACGACGGACGACAGACCCTCAAAAAACATCAGCTGACTGACACATCAGCTGAGGTAAAAATTAGGAAAAAATTGCAGTGCCACCTGGTGAACATATTAAGAACTAGGAGTCCCAGGGAGTGTTCCTCTATGATATCAAAGCAATTGGGTGAGCGGTTTCGGAGAAGAAGTTTTTTAGGATTTGCCCCATAAAAGAACAAAAAAATTCATTAAAATCCAAAAATCACTGGACCGTGACCATTTGAACAAACTTGGTAGAGACCCACCCAAGGCACATATCCACTAAGTTTGAAGTTATACTGAATGACAGTTTTGGAGAAGAAGTCGAAAATGTGAATTAGCATTAGAATGCCCATTGACTTCCATAGTAATCAATAGGAAAGCTGCATTGACCGACAAGTACCAGAATTGAAAAATCGTTAAAAATCAGGAATCTGCAGCATTCCCACATAGTGCACAACTTTGTTTGACTTGTTTGACCCTTCTACAAGGAACATATCCACCATGTTTCAGCTTAACCTGAGTGACGGTTCTGGAGAAGTCGAAAATAGCTATAACACACAAAAATTCATAAAAAATTAGAAAAAAATTGCAGCGCCACCTGGTGAACAAATTAAGAACTAGGAGTCCCAGTGAGTGTTCCTGTATGATATCAAAGCAATTGGGTGAGCGGTTTCGGAGAAGATTTTTTAAGATTTGCCCCAAAAAAGAACAAAAAAATCCATTAAAAATCCAAAAATCACTGGACCGTAACCATTTGACCAAACTTGGTAGAGACCCACCCAAGGCACATATCCATCAAGTTTCAAGTGGATGTGGCCGACGTTTTTTGAGAAGAAGTCGAAAATGTGAATTGTGGACAGACGGACGGATGACGGACAGACGACGGACCCTCACAAAACGTCAGCTGACTTACAAGTCAGCTGAGGTAAAAATCAATGGAGTGTGACCAGTTGAATAAACTTAGTAGAGAACCACACAAGGCATATCCCCAACAAGTTTGAAGTGAATCTGGTTGACGGTTTTGGACAAGAAGTCAAAAATGTGAATTGTGGATGGACGACGGACGACAGATCCTCGCAAAAGCTCAGCTGACCTTGATCCTATCCCAAGTTGAAAGAGCTGCCAGGGTGATGAATACCTAGGTCAGCTGAGCATGGGCTGTTGAACAGCCCTTTTGTTATAGTTCTATGCTCGTTTCCCCACACACCTATACATTTAGCAAGGACTCTTGTCTTCATTACATAACAGCTAAAACAAACAGTAAACAGTACCAAGGACATACATTTCACTTTTTACAGTCCTTCTGCTTCCAAAGAACAAGCGATTCCCAACAAGGATTACCCAAAGAAAAGACTTGGTTTCCTGAAAAAAAAGCCCTCCACCACTTGCATGAATAACTTATCTTGCTATGAGAGGACATCCCAGTGATTATTGACAATGCCCCTCACGTCAAGGAGCATGACACTTCAGCACGTGTAATTTACACGCAGCTGACCATTACGTCATAAGACGGGTGGACGGACTCCCCAGGCCAGTGACTCTAAATGACCTGCATGCGATGTCACTGTAGTTTGTCAGCAACATGTCTTCTTGACACTATAATATAAAAGGCGGCGGAAGGCCTAACTGTTATGTTCAGTCCCTGTTGAGCCGCTCTGATGGTGAAACCGGGTGGACGAATTGGCATTTTTGCTATTGTGCTTCTGGGGCCTTTGCCCTGCATTTTTTTTGGTAATGAAAGAAAAAAAAACAGTTTCACAATTGTACAGGACTGTGACCTATGAAGACACATGTAACATGTCCCAGGCATGGATAGGGCCAACCCAAGCCAAGAAAAGCTGAACATTGACTTGGTCTTTTTTCAAGAGGGAAAGGGTTAAACATGATGCATGAACCTAATCTTGTCACAATAATGTTGTAAATAAGCAGTCTTGCTGCTGCTTACATATAAAACCACAGTGCTAGGGCAGACAACTTGGTGGTTCCAGGAAAACACGTCTGTACTATTCCAAGTCCTGTGGTCGTCTGCACAGTACAATGGTAAAACAATACCCTTGTTTGGGGTTTTCAGGGAAAGGTGTTACAAACTGCCCTGCATGCATGTACCACTGTATGCTGCACCCAACTTGCACGCACAAGTCATTCTGCACTGTACAACACTCTTCCCCATCATAAAAGATTCTGTCATGAAGCTGTGTTAGTTAACTGTAATAACTTTTCTAAATTGATATGGATCCATTCAAAATTAAGTCAACTGTCCTTGATGTAATTGTTGATAAAAATCTAAAATGGAGGTTATTTCCAGTTGATAATCCAGCAGGAAATGTCAATAGTGCTTTGTAAATCAACGTTCCTCAAACGGTGATGATGGAAATTGGTGAGAAACGATGTCACCATTTATAAGAGTTTGTTACCAATGATGGTAAAACTTCCAATTCCTTTTTTTTTTCTTCCAGTAGCACAGCAGTTCCACTTGCAGGAACTAATACATTTTCCGTTTCAATTGAAGGTCACTGTGACACTGTGAATCCTGGAAACTGCACCACATTCTGCATGGAAATACTCTAGATCTTGAGCATAAATGATGCTGGTTCTCACAGTTGATCGCAGAGATTCCGCAATCTGTTTAAACCAATATTCAATATACAACTAATACAAATTTTGACTCCTAGTTGCAGAAATTCCGCAATGAGTGAAAACTTGTGTGGTATGCGGCTGGTTCAATATCTCCTTCCTAGGTTCTGTATACTATAAATTTAAAAGGACGACTGATCATCCTTACCGGTTGGCAAAAAAAGTGTCCTCAAACATTTGATAATTCAGTCATATTTGGCTTAGAATAAACTATAATATCTGTTGTATGGAGCACCAGCATGACAAAGCCCAGAGTTACTATGAATAACCAATGCCTGTACAATTTGAACCACATACCTGAATAAAGCTGTGATCATTGACCATATTTCAGGTGGAACAGAACAAACTGGGGATCCTTGTGACAGATGTTGTGATGTTACATCTGTATATGCATTTCTATTATTTGAATTCAGGTTCAATTCTACAGATGCTGTGTTGGCTTCATTGTACCAGACATTATCATGTAGGCTGTCACCCATTACAGAACCTGAAGATTCACCAAAACATGATTGATCAAACAAACTTTCTGTTTGCAGAGATGATCGGGGACTATCTTGAATTGTAACAAATCCAGATTCTATTTCACTTGCATTTGTATCCTGAACGAGACTGCGCGCATAATATTCCATGACATCTTTTTGTTGTTTTTCTGTAGATCCTTTTGTTGAGGGGAAATAATCCATGTTTACAGAAGATTCAACAAGAGGAGACAGTTCTGCTGTTGACCATGTATTTTCCTTTGTTCTTGACACCACTTGTTTTCTGCTCTTCCCCCTCCTCTTCCTCTTCTTGCAGACTTCTCCATGATTAGGCTGTCTTGCTGCTTGGAAACTCAGACTACTGTTGTAAATCATACCAGGTGCAACTCTGTCTATGGTGTTACAAATTGCTTTAAAATCCTGGTGCACTGGTGTTGTATAATGTTTTGATCTACTTGCAAAACCTTCTCCTTGGTCCATCATTGTTTGTGTAGAATTTTCCTCCACACACTGTATTTCCTGTGTAGAGATGGTTGTCATGGACTGTACAGATGTATCACTATTATGTAGCTCAACCTCAGTTTGTGTGCTAAATGATGAGCATATAACTTTGGCTGTCTGTGTTTCACTGGTTATCAGTTTTCTGTCATGAAGAACCTTGGACCTTGCTTGCATACACATTTTCTGCAGACATTCCGCAGAATGTGTTCCATGCATAAGTCCATATCGAACTAGGAGCGTTCTTTCTTGCAAGATGTCTTCTACAGCCTCGGAATATGACATTCCCCCATGTTCAAACATTTTTCGCAACACAATCCAAAGAAACTGTTTAATGTCAAGTAAACACCTGTATACAATATCTGTAATCTTCATAGTAAGACCCTTCTCTTCATTATACTTTTCCATTACACAGTCATGTAATTGATCTTTGCACTGTTGTAATAAAGCATCCATGTCAGTGTTCCACAAGAGATGTAATGGACTGTCGGTGATATCATACCAGAATTCTTGCATCACTGGTACCAGCTTGTTTTCATGATGTGACAACAGGTACTTCAGGGCTGCAAGTGGAAGGTTCCGGTCTCGTGTGGGCTGGTCAAACGAAATCAAGCCTTTTTCTTTGTAATAATCAAAACTTTTGATTATATTCCAACTTATTTCTTTCTGACAAATCCATCCCTTTTCATATTGCATGGACAGAGCTTCTTCTATTTCTCTCTCAACATCCAAAAGACTATCCCATGTCAACATTCCTTGCTGATCCCTTTTCCGGATAAGCATATCAGCTTCAAAGTAGGATAGAAATGGAACGGTAGACCAAATTTCATCTCTGCAGGCATAGTTAATGTAAAGTGTGTACTCCATGGTAGTATATGTAGTTTATGTATGCAATGATGGGAAAAGATGATCTTTGTGTGAAGGTACTAATTTGATGTACTATCAGTACAGAAACTCCGCGCTGAATTGCAGTACACTTTCAAACTCACACAAATTCACTGTAAAATTCTGCAGCCAATCCACGAGATGATATCCTCCTCCCTTCCATCAAATGAATATGTGCTACAAAAATATGGATACAATTTCCGTGAATTAAAATTAAAATCACCGACCTTCAGTTACCGTGTATACTTGGCCATTGCAAGGTCCAACTTCAAACCTTGTCTTTGCTGGCTGTAACTGTCAGGCTTGCTCAACTGTGAAGCCAGTCTAGGATTCAGGATGGTCACAGGATAATTTTTTGTCAGAAATTCCGACAAAATCTGGTTCTCCAGGCGTTGAAGAATTTTTACCCTGACACCAATGTTGTAAATAAGCAGTCTTGCTGCTGCTTACATATAAAACCACAGTGCTAGGGCAGACAACTTGGTGGTTCCAGGAAAACACGTCTGTTCTATTCCAAGTCCTGTGGTCGTCTGCACAGTACCATGGTAAAACAATACCCTTGTTTGGGGTTTTCAGGGAAAGGTGTTACAAACTGCCCTGCATGCATGTACCACTGTATGCTGCACGCCAACTTGTACGCACAAGTCATTCTGCACTGTACAACAATAAGGACAAAATCATAATACAATTTAAACCATTTTTCTTGATAATGACTTCACAAAATATTATAATGTTCATTCAGACCATAGAGAACTTTAACTATCACCGACTCATGTGTAACTCACCTTTTTTGTCCATCCTACTGTCTATCTTGTCATCATCTGGTTTGTTTGAGATAGCCATTGGAGGCTGGTTCTTGTTAATGTTGAACTGTAACGGGGCATTGTTCTGTAATGGATCTATACCATGCATTCCAGCTTGTGGCATGGACCCTGGCATGGGGCCTTGTGGTGCCATGGGGGTAGGCATCGGCCCACCTGCTGAGAGTAAAGTACAATATATATATATATATATAATTATGTCCCTTAACATATATGAAAGCCCCATTCCTACATGTACCTCTCTTGCTTCCTATTTGATACTATGCTTGATTGCATTAACTTTCACATAACACCTAAAATCTTAATGCTGGACTCACTATAGCCATTTGCCACTTTGCTATTGGCGAATGTCATTTCAAAGTGGCAAAGAAATATCAAGTAATGAAATAAAGAATTACCATGTTAGTGAAGGCCCAGTTAGTAACACCTGTATGTTAAAGACAATATAAATTTTCTTCTGCATATACAGTGTATATTTTATGTTCGGAACGAGCGGGACTCGAACCTACAACCTTTGGCACCAGTGGCCAAGCTGAAGTGGGAAACGCACATATCCACTCGACCAAATCCCCATTCCCATAAAAGAATGGTTCATTGGAGGTAGTTATGTGCGAGTGCCATATCAACACGGTAATGCAGTATGTTTACTGAGTCGGCATTTATTTCCAGAATCTGGGACTTAAATCCACCAGCATTAAGGAAATGCTGAAAATATATATTTTATGTTCGGAACGAGCGGGACTCGAACCTACAACCTTTGGCACCAGTCACCCAGCTGAAATGGGAAACGCGCATATCCACTCGACCAAATCCCCATTCCCATAAAAGAATGGTTCAATGGAGGTAGTTATGTGCGAGTGCCATATCAACACTGTAATGCAGTTTATTTACTGAGTCAGCATCCCCTGATCTGACTGCCATTTGCTTTTGATGGGTAACATGACTTTTTTACTGCAAATTTGACCATTTTTTTGGTTTCTTGGTCCTTACAACCTGGTTGTAAAAACAAATTGGCTGCACACAGAAATATATGAAGAGAGAAGGAAAAAAGGTAAAATTTTGCCAAAATAACAGGAGCTACTACTAGGTATAAACAACATTACCCATGAGCAGAGTCCTGCTGCCAAATGCAGTATGAGACCAAAATATCAAATGATGCGACAGGTGTGCAACACAGTAATGAATGGGTGAGGTGACCAAAAACTGCCTCCACTACCCTAGAGGTTCCATTCCCAAGTTAATTCATAGGTTTGTGCTGAAGGTACATCCAATAAGCCACAAGCAAAAGTTGCCACATTTAAATTTATGCAAGATTTGGAGGCACAGAGCACAAAGATTTGCTTTGAAGCAAATCTTTTTTTCTAGTTATTCATCTGTATTCTTTTATTTTTTTCTTCATCATATTCAGTCACATATTGCAATCATGAAGACCATCATTAAGTTCAATATTGGTAACACAATAACCATGGCTGCATGGTTGATGGAGTGGTAACACACTCGCCTTTCACCTCTGTGGCCGGGTTCAATTTACATACAGCCAAGGTGACATGGAAGCAAGTGGAATGAGTTCCTACGACTCGGACTGTGCATGGTGGTTTTCTCGTAGTCCTTATAGTCCGTATAATGCACCAAACAATTAGGTAGGAAAGTATGCAAATGCCATGGACTGGAGAGTAGTGCACGACTTTTCACCGAAAGCGACTTGACCAAACGTCCTTTTTACCGAACTCAGTACGAATAAGAATTAGGTCCAATACATTACTGACAGAGCATTATAATATTTGCTGAACTGTAATCTGGTAGAAAACACAACTGACCAAATTGCCAATTGATCGAAATGTACCAATGTTATAATAAAGAGCTGTTGTGTGAGTCCAGTAAGGCTCTCATGTGTTCTGGCAGGATAATAACAGTTGGAAGTGTAGACGTGGTCAAAGTAGCTGATCACAATTATAGCTCAGTCAAGCCAGCACGTTGGTGCAAAATACCATGTCCCAGCTAAAACAAGCAGCAGCCTCCTCCCGTGAGGCAAATTCTGCACTTGTGGCAGTTCAAGCTTGTTAGGTGACAAGGCTATGTCTATTGTGAAGGCCAAACATCTGGCAATAATTTACAGACATCAGAATTTGTTTATATTGGACATTTTTCCTGAACTTGATCAAAACATGCAGGTTCTTCTACATTTTATGGAACACAAATGGTGCCTTAAAAAGTTTTTTCATTGTAGGAGTTGTGCAGTGTACATGTGTTGCAAAATACATTATACTTACTAGAATAGACAATGGAAAAGTACTTCAGACTGACATGACAGATTCTGAATAATAAAAATGTTCACACTGACTACTTTTTTTAGGTTAAACAAAAGCACAGTGATAATGAATGCATGATTACGAGGCAGTGGTAATATGGATTGGAATTGTATGGTGTGATAACCAAATATTGGTAAGATTACCAGCATTGTGGGCTGGTGCCTGACTGCTTATTCGCTGTGAACATTGTTGCCAAACTGTTGACATCTAGACTAAAATGGCATGAGATAAAATGGCAGGTACATGTAGACTTGTAGTCCAAAATTTCATTGAAAATTTGGTTTAATATTGAAGTGATTTGTGTTAACTGACCATTCAATCTATTATACACTCGACCAATTTCTGACTTTTGGTCAACTGTTGGAGACTGACCCACTGGGGAGTGATCAAAATAGGCTTGACCTACTAAGCCTATTTCATAATCCATGTAAAAGATTATGGGTCCATATTGACACATTAGTCAGATGAAAATTTTCACCGCTATGTCAATTAATAGTCCCTGTACATGTAATATACATGGGGACATACATCAACCTGCGGCCTTGCAGGCATAACTGAGTGGTTACCAGATTCAATGCTGTACAAGATGCATAACAGAAAATCTCTGTAGCAAAATTTTCTTTACCTGTAGCCTTTTTTTCCATAAGAAACACTTATTTTAAAACAGGTTACAACAGGCTTATTTTTTGATGAAGAGCTTTACTCCCTTAAATTCAATAAGAGAAGCCTCTAGTATCAGCTCCTGATATGGAAGACGTGAACACTAAATTTTTGAGAACCTCTGTAGCAATTCTGAAGAGCTTAGTAACAAAATTTTGCTACAATTCTTGGATTCACCTAACCCATATGATGCTGGTCTGCTGAGCGGCTGAAGGCCGCAAGACCTATACGGATATGTCCCAAAACCAATCGCAAAGTACTGCATCGATTTTGATGCAGAAGCTTGAGGTCAGTTTTTTTTTTTTGACAAAAACAAAAACACAAGAGGTCTCGTATGTTTATGCATTTCAAGTTCAAGTAAGCTTTATTTAAAGTCAGTTTTCCCATACCAAAATGAACACTAGCTCTGAGGAGCTACTTCACCGATGACATTGCAACATAAAAGTGTAAAACATTTTCTCTTTGGTAAAACATATGTGTATTAAGATAAAGCAAAAATCCTTGACACTTGGCTCATTAAAATAAATATAAATATGAGACACTCTTAATTTGTTTGCTTTTGCATAGTAGCACCCAGTAAGTATAAGTATCAATGCAGAGACAAAGTTAGGCAATGAAAACCTGTAGCCCCTGACTTTATCACAATAAGAATATGGATTACAGATTTTTGTAAGCTAGCGTCATAATCTTCGGTAACTAGTACTCACAATGACGGATGCTTCATTTTAGCTAAAATCACCTGCGACAAGTATTTGAAGTTGATTGTGACCGCTGCCACTGCCATGCATGAATAAAGCTTGCACATGCATGTAACTCGCATGCATGTTTGCCTCTCACGCGAACGTGTGATATTGAATGGTTTTCTGCATGTGTGACACAAATGCATGCACTTACCCACAGGAAAATTAAGCTATGTGTAACGAGAACACATGTAAATGTTTATTTACGGTCACGCATGCGCAAGCTTAATTCTTGCATGGCAATGGCAGCAGTCACGATTTGGGGGCGGAATTCTATCAGCTGCACAGCAAATGAAGTCAAAGTATAATTCCCTGTGTCATGAAACTTTACCAAAATGCAACATGAATGACACAGACTTTCAAGGAACCCATAAATATGAGACACTGGACATTTGTGTATACAGTGCAATTGAGTTATTTATTGAAAGGTTTGCGTGAAACATAAAACCTTTCATGAGGCGGAGATAGTGCCCAGATCAAAACACCACCGTTGATGCCTCAGAAATGGGGCTATAGCTCGGAGTAATTTGCATTAAAAAAAGTCCAATTTAACATGGGAGTGAATGGGAATATACACTTGTATCCACTGAGTAGAAATTAGTAGGCCAGTGCCTGTGATGTCACAGTGAATCCAAGAATGTTCCAGTTGGGCAGCCATGCAGATTGCAGTGTTGCCAATGTGGTGGAGGTATATTTTCGGGATATCATGAATTGACGAAAGTCATAAACCGCGAAGCCTCCCTAGGCTAGGGGCTCCAGGGACATCCCACCCTGGAAAAATTTGGAAAACATACATCAAAACATGCATTTTCGAGACATTCGAGGGTACGTACTTGGATTCAAGTTTGAGTGGTGGTAGGAGTGTTAAACATGCCGCAAGATGCACAGCAGCTTGATTTGCCTTGAAAATATCACGGCAAAGAGCGGATTTGTCAAAATGAACCACATTATCATTATTATTATTATTATTATTATTATTATTATTTAGTCTAGAATGACATTTGTGGTAATTTTCGTGATATTCTTGGGGGTAATTCGGTAGTTGGGGGGGGGGGGGGGGCGGACAGCACAAGACTGAATTTTCGGGAGATTCCCGAATGATTCGCAACCCTGACTTGATTGTTCGAAGTTTTGGAAGCTCTAAGCGCCTAGCCTGGGCTAAATTAAATCATTCGGGCCAAACGACTGTCAGCATTTTGTGTTAAGAGTGTCAAGCGCTCACCAAGAAAAAATGGTCCGGGAGTGGACATCACAGCAATTGTAAATGAATCCAACACCGCACGGGACAATCATAAAATGTCACAACTTGCAAGCATCTGAATCAAAAGTATCACAAACGCATCTCTTGATCTCGGTTCAGCTGCCTCATAACTCAGTAGTTTACTGCCAGTAATGTATCGACAAGCCACAATATCCGGGTATTTTCAAACAAACTGTACCCCTCTGTAGCGCGCCGCTCATTCGCAGTGGTAAGTGTAAAGAATGGGTTTTCCGACATACAGCTCAAAATCGCTGCTTTTGTTTTTGCAATAAATGCGTTATGAAATATATTTGTCTAACGTACTTATATTATTTTATTTGCAAATATCACATTTTCACTGTTGATTAAATCCCCAGATAGCTCCGCAAGATGTGACCTTGACCTTGGTTTGAGGCCATGGCGACTGCCACGCGAGGTGAGACGGCTGCTTAAAGTTTAATTACGTTTGCAAACAAACTGAGACACACGCCATGGTCCAGAAGTTAAGTCATTTGTGGAGAGTGTTGTGTAACTTTAGGCCAGGGATATTTTATTTCGTCTTGAAGCATGCATAGATGAATAAATGTACGAATAATCGTATTATCGCCACATCATGCTTTTTTTTGGCCACAGACCACTGGCACTGGCACAGTTATAATTAATGTTGAGGAGAGGCTTGAGCCAAGTTGAGGGGGTTGTGAGCAGTAGGTTATCGGACAATTCGTCGAAATCAACTTCGCCGTATATTCACTTCGTCGGAGGTTAAAATTGTCGACTGTCTGAATGGCCATGATGACAATATGTCGAAATCAATTTGGCCGTCTGGTCAAACTGGTCGCGATCAACTTCGGCGAAAGTTAATCTTGTCGCGATCAGCTTCGACGAAAGTTCATTCGGTTTGACCGAAAAGACAATTGGTTGCGTGTGCGACCATGGGGGCTACAATTTTAATGGGTTGATATCAAACTGTGAATAAAGTTTGCCTGCATACATTATCTGTTTTCCATGTCTTTTTTTTTTTTTTTTCTTTTCTTTTTTTTTGGGGGGGGGGGAGGGTCAGTCTTCTCTCTACCGTCGTCCAGTCAGTCTGCATGGCTGAAATTGGTGGCAGTTTAGATATTTTTTTTAACCGAACGAGAGTGTAAAAAGTTGGCAGGTTGTGTTCAGTCACATGATCATTATACTGCCACCATGAACTTTCTCCGGACCCATTCACCTGGCACCCGTTTCACTACCAATTTTAGAGCGAAATGGCCTCACAATGAAGCTACTTTTCGACCAAACAGCACTTTGATCATTCTGATTTTCGACCGAGTTGATTTCGCCAATGTTACATTGCGATGAAGATGACTATCGACGAAGTTGTGTTGTGACGAGATTACTTTTCAACCAGATTTAACCTTCGGCAAAGTTGGCATCCGACGATGTTGATTTCGACGAAAAGTCCTAGATTCTGAGCAGTAGTGGGGAGCGTCCGAGAGTCATTGTGCAATTCGGCACTAATGATCTCTCGTACAGGGGAGAGAATAGAGACAGTGTTAGACAGGTACGGGAAGCTTGTGGGGAGGTTAGCACAGTCAGACTGTGATGCGTTGGTCACGGGGATATTACCAAGGCTTAGGATGAGTGGTGGGAAGTAAGCAGGATTTCTGGAATTATAATGATAGGAGGTTAGAGAAGTTATGTAGACAGGGGGGAATAGCTTTTAGAGATGTGTGGGAAGATTTTGTAAGGAGGAGGGAGATGTTTGCTGGGAATGGGTTGCACCCAAGTCAGAAGGGAGGTGATAGGTTAGGGCAGGTTTACAAATTACAGTGAGTGGGTGCAGCAGCAAGAAAACTAGGAACCCCAGCAACTACCAGGTCAGTTTGGGAACAGGGTAAGAACAACAGACAAACAGGAAGTAGCAGAAGAGCAAGAAGGAGCTAAAGAAAGAAAAACAACATGAAAATAGGATATGTCAGTTGTAGAGGATTCAAAGGGAAGATAGCAGAAATAGAAGAGGTAGCTGAAAGCGAGAAGATGGATATTATAGCTCTAGTAGAGACACATATTAGAAAAGAAGAGATAGGAATAGTGACAGGCCCAGCAGGATATGATATAATAGGTAAAGGAAGAGAGAGTGGGCAAAAAAGGGGAGGAGGAGTAGGGTTTCTGATAAAGAAAGTGGTTGAGTGGCATGAAATCTGGAAGAACAGATGGGAAGATGATAGCGAGATCAAAAATGAAATACAGTGGACAGAAATAGAGTCAAATGGAAATAAAGTAGCGATAGGTGTAGTGTATGTGGGTCGTGAGGGGTGACCTAATAACAAGTGTAACAAGTTTTATTTGGCAGTCCGTATCAGATAAAATCTGTTTACAGATGGAGGCCCTTAAATAATATACAAATCCATTGGATTGAGATATAAATAAGTTAAAAAAGAAGACAAGTGAAGCATCGTGGACATGGATGAAAAGAAAGAATTTATTATCAAGTCCAGGAAGACCAGCTTCTTTTTGTTGTTATTATGAATCAATAAGACCAGAAAATGACTTTTCACCCATGTGACATAAAATTATGATATCATAATGATATGTGTGGTGACATCATGATCATGTGGCGAAGATAGAATAAATTACTTAAAATCTATCAATTGTACTATAAATGTGTGGAACCAAGTTCTTCCTGAAGCTGTATAAGGAATGCGCATCACAGACATGCTGGGGGATTTTGTTCCAAAATTTGGATCCTGTAGCTGAGAGGATTTCGGGATGGGTGCGGTCTCTATGAAGTCTGCCACTACTTGCTGATCTCGTGTTATGGGTGTGAATTTGAAATACAGGAGTAAAGATATTCTACAGGTATGGTGGGACTTTATTATTTACTATTTTCCAAAGGAATATGCCAAGATTAACATTGAGTCTTTGATTTATACTCATCGATTAGAGTGTGTCCAGCGTGTCCGTGATGTGCGTTCTGGGATGACAATCAAGAATTATTCTCATTGCTCTGTTCTGAATGTGCTGCAGTCTTATCTAGTCAGATTTTCTAAGACTGGTGCTGCAAACAGTACTGCAATAATCAATGTGTGGGAAAATGAGGGTATTATACAGAGTTAGTTTACAGTCAAGGGGCAAATATTTGGATGCTCTCAAGAAGACGCCAGTAGCCTTTTTGAGTTTAGATAGTGCTGATTCAAGACGAGTATGAAAATTTATTTTTGAGTCCAAAATAACACCAAGGTATTTACAGCTAGATACTTGAGAGATGCTTTGATTGTCCAAAGATAAATTTAGTTCAACATCTGGAAGGGATTGATGTTTAGACTTGGAGCTAATTAGCATACTGTTGGTTTTGCCAATATGCAGGCTGAGCTTGTTAGAACTAAGCCATTCAGCCACATGATGCAAATCAGTCTTCAGGGCTTCTGACACAGAGTCAATGGAAGAACCAACAAAATAGAAAAGTGTACCATCAGCATATATGTAGACAGTGGCATGTTCAAAGCATACTCAGATGTCATTAATATATAAAATGAAGAGAAACGGCCCAAGAATAGATCCTTGGGGCACGCCGGTTTGGATTAAGCGGGGATTGGATTGATTTCCATTAATACAGGTAATTTGAAATCTGTTATTTAGATAGTTTCGAAACCATAAAAGGGGATATTTCTAAAGCCATAATGTTCAAGTTTATTAAATAGAATTTCGTGATCAACGGTGTCAAATGCTTTTTTCAGGTCCAATGCAACAAGTCCAACACATTTTCCTTTTCCAAAGCATCTTCGGTAAATTTATGTAGACTAGTCTGGGTTGAATGGTTTGGTCTAAAGCCAGATTGTTCAATACATAGAATGTTGTATTTAGTACAAAATTCATAGACTTGTCTATGGACAATGCGTTCTAATATTTTAGAGATAACTGGAAGAATGGAAATTGGTCTGTAGTTACCAGGATCAGTGTTAGTGCCTTTTTTGAAGATTGCCGATATACGTGCCCTTTTCCATTCATCAGGGACTTCGTCATATTGTAAAGGCCTATTGAAAACATACGCCAGGCCACTGGAGATTGCTGGTGCAGCAATCTTCAGTAGCCTGGACTGTATGTTATCAATACCAGTTGCTTTATTATTCGGCATCTCGGCCAGCAATTTCAAGACATCATGCTCAGATATAGGTTTGAAGGAGAATTTGCCAGGGGAATGCAGGAGATATTTGGTTAGAAAGGTGGTTGGGAATGAATAGGGGTGGGAATTTGCTGTGATAATTTGGAACCAATTTCAATAAAAAAATCATTGAAACAGTTTGCTGTCTGCTGAAAGTTTGAAACGAAGGTGTTGTTTATGAAAAGAGAAGTAATACTGTTTTGAGAGCATTTGGGCAAAAGTCCTTTAAGTATTCTCCACATTCCTCTGGCATCACCCTTATGCGCATTGATGCTTGACTTAAAATATTCAGTTTTCGCATTACGAACCATATTAGTGACTTTGCTTTTCATTCTCTTACTATTTGACCAATCATCATTATTGTTTGAGA
Organism: Hermodice carunculata; assembly: GCA_964020975.1. Taxonomy (NCBI): domain Eukaryota; kingdom Metazoa; phylum Annelida; class Polychaeta; order Eunicida; family Amphinomidae; genus Hermodice; species Hermodice carunculata. The sequence continues at coordinate 9,550 of CAXHWN010002650.1, read as the reverse complement.
TAATAGCCTTCTTGTGGAGTTGATCCCGTATCTGTTTAGCTGTTTCTATTTTGTCATTGTACCAAGGAATTTTTTGCTTAGAAGTTCGAAATTTGTGTTGGGGGGCATGTCTATCAACTATTTCATTGAATAAGTATTTCCAGGTCATTCAAACATCATTAATAGTGTCAAAGCATTGCATTATGTGCCATGGTACCACAGCGAGGTCTTCCAAGAATTCTATGGTGTTCAGTTTTTTTAAATTTCTCGATGTTACAAAGTGATGATTTGATTTGGTTGTGTTCGAATCCAAAATAATAAAATTCATGAGGTGGTCGGCAACAGATATGACACCAACTCTTGAAGAGAAGTCTTTGACATTTGTAATAGTAAGATCGATGATAGAGTCTGAACTATTGGTAATTCTTGTAGGGACTTTGATGACTTGAGACATGTCGTATGTAGAGATAATGTCTTTGAGCTTGTGAGCTGATGATTTGTGGTCACCGATATGGGTAAGGTCTATATCAAAACCACCAGTTTAAACATTGTCAAACTTCATATGATCTAGTAGAATAAGAAGGTCCTCAAGGTGTTGGTAGAAGTCTATTGTGGTTTTTGGATGTCTATAGAGAACTGAAATCGATAGTGATTTTCTGTTGTGGCGGTGATTTTTGATTGCAGTACACATAAGATTTGGGAGGTCCAGATCGGGGAGTTCATTGTAAGAAATTCCATCCCTCATATAAATGCCAACACCTTGGGCTCCAATAAAATTATCTGGTTTGTCACGCTTACAGAAGGATTAACCATGTATATTTACTGCTTCTGTAGGCGTGTCATCATAGAGCCATGTTTCGGTCACTGCTAAAATGTCAGATTTCAATTTAGTCATATTGTAGGTTAACTCATCAAGGTGGTGAAGGAGTCCACCTTGGCCAGTGTTCAAATGTCCAATCTTAAAACTAATGAATGGAAGGTTGGAAGTCTAGGGTTTAGAATAGACCCAGAGCTGATAGGGGCCATAAAAAGAAAGAGGGCTAAAAATAGAGCATGGAGATTAGCCAGGAAAAAATAAATATCCTGAAGGTGTGACAGAAGAAGCTAAGAGACAGTATATGGAATGTAGAAGGAACATAGCAGAGATGAAAGCAGAAAGGAGGGCCAGTAATAAAGAAAGAATGACAAAGAAAATAATGGAGAATGGGGGAGAAGGGTCAACCATCTTTTGGAAACAGGTTAATCGTCTTAAACAGAATAAAGCACAGGAAATCACACACAGACAGAAAAGAACAAATAACAAAGAAGAAATACAGAAAGCTTTAAGGGAGCATTGGCAAGAAGTTAATAATCTGCACTGGGGTCAGGGAACAGTACCAGGGTGTCAAGCAGAATACACACAGGATCAATGGGATCCAGAGATGTGTGGCAGAGTCAGAAATATAGAAGTTGAAATAGCAATTGAGCAAATGCGATTAAGCAAAGCGCCAGGACCAGATGATGTACTGTCAGAATGCATAAAGAGAGGGCCAGAAGAAATTGAAGATAGTTTACAGTTGCTTTTCAATATGGTTACTGAGAAAAGACAAGTACCAAAGGAATGGAATCAACTCAGGATTTCATATATTGCAAAGAAGGGCTCAGGAGGCCAATTGGATCAATGTAGGAGTATTGCCATTTCATCAATTGTGGGAAAAATATTCAGTAGGATAATGTACAGGAGACTAAGTAGAATAGTCGAAAGGCTTGGACTTCAGGGGGAAATTCAGAATGGATTCAGACCAGGCAGAAGGGTCAATGATCACATTTTCACATTGACCTAGGTGTTAGAATTGGCAAGGCAGAAGCAGAAGAAAGTCTTCATGGGTTTCTTAGATGTGAGGAAAGCTTATGACAGGGTGTGGAGAGATGCCCTGTGGGAAAAACTAAGTGGACTAGGATTTGGTGGAACTTTCCAGAAAATCTGAAAGCATTGTATAAAAATGTAGACTGTACACTTTCATTAGGAAAGGTAGAAGTAGAGAATACATGCCTGGATATAGGTCTAAAGCAGGGATGTGTGCTGTCCCCGATTTTGTTTGCCCTGTATATAAAGGAGCTGAGGGACCAGTTAATGGAGTGTAATAAGGGAACTAGGAAAGATGATTTGCTGCATAGCAAATCAGTGTGTGTGTCTTCAAAGCATATTGGTATGGCAATGCACAACTATTCCATAACACAGGAGTAGAAGTTGGAATGGCATCTCTATCTAATATAGCTTTGAAGTTATTCAAGATTTAAAATTTCTAATGGTGCTATTTTGCATAATTTAAATTCCTACAGCTGTTGTTTTAGATTCACTACATGCGCAATGGTCAACAAATCCTAGTAGAAGTTGAAATGACATCTCTATCTATTAAACTTTTGAAGATATTTAAGATTTAAAATTTCAAATGCCCCTAATTACATGCGCAATGGTCAATAACCCCTTAGGAGGAGTTGCAATGACATCTTTATCTATTATACTTTTGAAGATATTCAAGATTTAAAATTTCAAATGCCCCTAATTTGCATAATTTTAAACATCTTCAGTCCTTTATATAAAACGGTCAAACTCCTTGTATGGAGGTTTGGAGTTTCTAAGTATAGTAGTGTTCGAGAAAAGTGTCGGACAAATTTGCAGGTAAAGAAGAAAGAAAGAAAGAAAGAAAGAAAGAAAGAAAGAAAGAAAGAAAGAAAGAAAGAAAGAAAGAAAGGAAAAACAAAAAAGTGTGTGTTGACACGCACACTTTAATTATTGACTTCTAATTCATGTAGGCCTACACTGCTGGAAAAGACTCTTAATTGTAATTCAACACAGTGTGAAAAATCAATTGGGGAGTATTATTTGGATATTTTTAGTTTGGCAAAAGTGGAAAAAATTAACCACAGAATGTTAGGTTTTCAGTATCTGCCCCGTCCCCCTCCCTCCACAGCAATTGAGACAAGCACACTTTGTCCTACTTGGATGTGAATTTCACCCCGCAACTTTCCACTGCGGTAACAACTTGAAACAACTTTTACGCTAGGAAGGAAGGCACTACTCAACAACTTTCACGCTGGGAAGGAAGGCACTAACATGTGACTGCAGTGTGAATATCGTCTGTTAGAGCTGAGCTGTGACCTGATGCAGAGAGGGCCACACATTATAATCCATTATCCGTAGGCCTAGGTCTAGAGGATCCCCAAGGGGATTTAAGTGATGCGTGTTCGTCAATATTCAATACCTGTGAACTGAAAGAGTGTTTATCTTTTGTCTGTGAACAGTGATAATTTTAAGGAAAGCATTTTGTATAGGCCTATAATTTCATGACTCTTTGAAGTGCATTTATTTCATGTGGTGAAATGGGGTCAATCGCGATGGGAAGTCAGTTGCCTTAGGTTTCCACAATCGCATATATGATGTTGGCATTGGTGGTCACCGCAATATTTTAAATGAGGTACATAGGCCTACAATTAAAGGTATAAACACTCACTTCTTATATTTCACAAAAAGTGTAAAGTGCCAACACAATTAATTACTGAAAGCGTAAGACTGGAATATAAAGATCGTGAATGTAATTTTTTAGACCCAGCCTGGTAAATCGAAACATAACAAGTGCAAGCATCAATTTTGTTTTCCTTAAAATCATAATGAAGACCTCCGAAACCCTCTGCAAATAAGGAAGCCTTTCAAGAGATACACCGATTTTTAGTATCAATTATCAACGAATCTGAGCAAAAAGACGGGCTATTTATACCACCGCCACACTCCCGTAAATCAACAACATTTTTATTTGTTTGCTTGTTTGTTTGTTTTTTTGTGTGTACTGTCTGTGCTTCATGTGAAGATTCTCCTGGAAACCCCAGCCTGGCCGGGTGGTCATTCCTCCAGTTTTCCAGGCAGGGACACGTCCTAAGCCTAGGTTCCTCTGAAATCTATCCCAACAAAGTAGTTTTATTAAGAAAACACAGACAGAGTACAGCGGTTACAGTTTGCTCTTGTGGTAGGCCTATACTAAATATAGTGAGTAGCAGTGAGTGCATGTGGATCAACGATCCGCCAACACCAAATCTGAGCGGGCAACATGTGGTTGATTACCCTCACACCTGTAAATTTTTTCTAGCTGGCGGAAACACATTTGCAGCCTGGGAAGCATGTTTGCAAGACCAACTTTCCAGCGAGGTTTCAACAATGCGAGTTCTTGAATCGTTATCATGTATCACACTTTATCGACGTTTCCTGAATAGACATGTATTATTGACATAATTTCCATTGATTGTAACACATTGCCTCCTGTTTTGGAGGTAAGAATGAAAAAGCTTGAGTAGGTTTCCGTGAATACCGTAAGCTTGGAGTTTGTGAAGCAAAAATTGATGGTTTACCGTATCAAAAGCTTTCGCACAGTCAATAAATGTGCAGTCAACTTGCTTCTTTGAATCTATGAATTTTGGCAAAACATCAACAAATGATACTAAATTAGTAGCCGTTGATCGCCCTCTAACAAATCCGTGCTGAAATTCGTTGATATGAACTTCTACAACAGGGTATATCTGGTCGTGTATGATACGTTCAAGCACCTTGGAGAATAAAGGTAGAAGTGAAACCTGGCGGTAGTTGCTGACATCATGTTTATCACCAGCCTTGAAAATTGGTATAACATTGGCTTGTTTGAACCTGTCGGGGAAAACCCCTGTGCTGATGCATTTTTCAAATATAACAGTCAGTGGAACAGCAAGCTGTTCCGCACAGTTTTTCAAAATGATACCAGATTTGTTGTCAGCACTACACGCTTTGCGCTGATCCGTCTCTTTAAGTATTTTCACAACGGACTGAAGCTGAATATGAATTATAGACAGTGATTGATTGTTTATGATAGGTATTTCTGGTAATTCTGCAGGGTTTATAAGATTTGCTTTGACATAAACAGACTCAAAAAAGTCACTGAAAAGTTCTGCTATGCCTTGCGAATCTGCAGCAGTTTTAGTCCCATGGGTTACTTGGCTCGGGACGTTTGCACATTTGTATTTGGCCTTCACGAATGACCAAAATCTTTTGGAATTCACATTAAATGACTCTTCTACCTGTTGAATATAGTCAGTGTATTTGAAGTCCCTTAAGCTCTTGAATGCTTTCCTAGTTTCCGAAAAGGCATACTTATCATCGGGATGACCTGTTTTCCTGCTTTTTCTGCTAGCTTTTTGTTTTTCTTTCTCAAGACAGATTAAGTCATTATCATACCACGCAGGGTATGTTTTGTTTCGCAATTGCACTGTTGGAACACATTCCTTGATCACACCATATAAATACCAATAGAAAAAATCAACACATTCATCAACGGAGTCCATGTACTGCATAGAAGACCAATGATATAGAGACAGCAGTTTGTTCATTTGTTCAAAATCAGCCTTTTAAAAGTTGAAAACCGAGCGTTTCACATTGCTTGGAGTGACCAACCGTGGCACGTGAAAATCAATTGATAGAGCTTGGTGGTCAGACTGCACAGCTCGATCAGTCAAACATACTTTGTCTACACTGAAATTAGACAAAACCAAATCAAGTACATTGTTCCCACACATAGGTTCAGTGTTATGTTGTTTGAGGCTAAACTCGTCTAATAAGTCACAAAAATGCTTGGATTTATGACAGTTTGTTGGACTGGGTGTTGTTGACCCGTCCTGCTCCCTGATCCAACTTAACTTTGACAGGTTGAAATCACCTACAATTAGGATTAGGTCTTTTTCACTGCACTTTATACTAGCCTTCTGAAGTGAATCACAGAAATCTTCTATATCATCGGAAATTGAATCAGGAGGTATATATACGCTGCAAATGAACAGTTTTCTGTCACGAAGAGAAATTTTGACCCAAATGTTTTCTCTTGATGTTTCTAGTTCAATGCAACATCTTGATATAAGTTTATGTTTCACTGCAAGGAAGACCCCTCCACCTGTCTGTTTTGTAGATAATGTGTCCTCGCGATCACGGCGGTATATATTGTACAAGGACACATCCACAATTTCTGTGTCTAGTATTTCAGGCTTTAACCAAGACTCGGTAGTGGCATAAATGTCAAAAGAGCAATCACTCATAAAAAGTTGCAAATCCTGGAGTTTACTGCAAACGCTGCGACAGTTTTGGTAGTGCATACTGATTGTGGATTCAGCCGGACCTGGATTTACCTCTATGCCGATCAGTAAAGTCAATATGAAGATGTAGAACTGAAAATCCACCTTGCTCTTTTTGCTGGATGATCCATGTATTGACCCAATGGTTGAGGGCGCTAATAGAGACAACACGTATGAACATTGGCTGTCAAGTGAAAAACAACTTTCCATTAGCTTACCCGGCAAAAGTTCACTGCTCGGGACTTCTCTGGTGTCAGTAGAGTCTCCTGTACAGGTTTGAAAAACGTTTCCAGCTTGCAAACTTGATAAAACGACGATTACCAGCAGAGTTACCTGCGCTCCTACCACTCCGGGCGCCATCTTGTAATTTCCTAATTAACATTAGGTTGGCTCTTATCCAACCCAGCGCTTATATATATTTATGTAAATGTGTGTGGGTTACCTCAAAATCCAACCCGGACCCAATGGACCTATCAGAATCACCATCCACTGGGTTGGCTGAAAATCCAACCCATAGAATCAAAGTATACACCGCTATATGCCTATTAGGTTGGCTTAGATCCAACCTTGGCTACAGAGACCCTTGGTACACAAGTGGTATGGACAGTCCAGTGGAACAGGTGATGCTGACTCCATTTACAATCTGGAAAATTCCTTGGCCACCATGCGTGTTACTTCGCAGATCACGGACAGTGGTATGTTTTTGGCTACTTCCAAAATCATACCAGAGTGGGAACATCTGCTATGCCTGAAGATTTGGGGGATCCCAACTCCATACAGTGCATCAGTCTCCAGCACAACCTTGTCCCGGGGGGATTTGTCTGACAATCTTCTCTCAGCCCTCAGCCGCCTTCCAAGTAATGCCAAACATGGTATTTGGAAAATACTTGAGACACCGTTCCGCGTCCTCAGCACTCCCATGGAAGCAGTGCATATGAACCTTCTGGGTGGTTGGTAGATGGCATTTCTTGATATTCAAACATTCCAGTAAGATCCCTGATTTTTGTCATCCCTGGAATGGATTGACTGGTGAGGAGTTCCTGGCTACGACAGGAAGTATGGTCTCCAACACCCATTTCTGTTGTGTCAAAACGTCTTGTGACACTTTCTCAACAGTGTTATACAGCCTGATCTCTCCTAAACCTTTCACTTTGGGTTCTTGCAGAAGATCTTGGAGGGTGGAAATATCTCTGTGACTCCGCTGTTGATGTGATTCCTTATTAATCGTGGATGTATACCCACCATGAGATGTACTCTAGGATCATCTGTGAGACTCCCCATACCTGTTGGTGTTTTCCACTTGTTTTCAAAAACCTGACTGCTGACCATATACTCAATCTGGAATTGCTCCTCACTTGTTGGAAACCGATCCATAACTATATCTAGGTCCGACAAGTTGGTATGGTACAAGAGCTCCCCCAGATGACAGTGTGCATCCACCAAGACATAATGAAGATGGTTGGCAACAATCATATGGCACTCCTCCACCTGCATACTAATGGTGTGAACCATCCTCATGAATGATATTTCTAACCACTTCTGCATCCTCTTCATTCAGGGTACTCACCATGGATGCCAGCACCCTCCAGTGAAGCAGAGCAGGTATGCAGTTAGGTGGCTCAATACTCAGTCTCTGGCAGCAGCCAGAAGAACTCTGTCACTCTTCTGCCATACTCCTTAATCAGCTGTCTTTCTGCCTCTGTAATAACAGCTTCTTCTGCACAAAGGTGATCATCCTGGACTTTCTGGAGTAATGCTGTGATATTCTGGCACTCCAACTTTTCCGCCAAGATTATTAATAAGCCAGTCATCGGCGATGCCCAAGCCTGCAGGTAGCTATCCTGGAACTCTCCAACACCTACCTGGTGCTCCTTGAAGTGCTCAATAAGACCAATCACCTGGGTACACACAAACCCACACTCTCAGCAGAAAGTAGTGTGAGATACATACCACGGCAGATGGTTCTTTAGCAAGTGGTGCTTCATGTGGATAATCTTCCACCACAGAGAGCACGGGAGTGGCACTTCTTCTTGTCAAAAGAATCCTCCCTGCCTTCTGAGGTCCTCTTACCTCCTGTAGCTCTGGTCTGGCACCTCCATTGATAACAGTTTTAGAGATATTCAACTTTTAAATGTTTGAAGTGTGCTAATTAGCATAATTTCAAATGCTACAGTTTTTGTTCACTGCCCATTAGATTGACAGGTGTTACAAATCTGTATGTACTACTTTAAATTTTGTGTCTATCTTTAATAGGTTAAAATATACAGCACTTTTAATATTTTAATTGCCCCTAATTTACATAATTTTAACATGACATCAAAAAAAGATGCTATTCCCATGCTTTGTAAATCTGGGGCATAAAACAAGTGAAACGTGTATACATTGATTTACATGTATTTATAAGTACATGTATTTGAGAAGTTAAACATATAGACAATTTTAACTTTTTAGGGATAACATTTGATGAAAAACTAACATGCAGAGATCATATCCCTGAGATATCTACAAAAATACTAAGAGTAATTGGTATTTTAAACAAACTTAAATATTATCTCCCTCTAAATGCCAAAATAACAATATATAATTCACTTATTTTACCACATGTAAATTATGGTATACTCACCTGGGGTTTTAAACACACTCAAATTGAAAAGCTGCAAAAAAGAGCTGTTATATTCATTACTTGCAGTAAATTTAATTCCCATAGTGAACCCATATTCAAGGAATTCAAATTACTCAAAGTGAAAGATATTTTCACACTAAACAGACTTACATTGTATTATAAGTTTGTACATGTCCCTCTACCAGATATTAGCACTTCCCTTCACTGAAAATGATGATACACCGAACTACAACACAAGAAACTATTAAAAAATGTTCATTAACGAAGTTAGATGCTCATTTGCTCAACAGAGTATTGTTTTTGACATTCTGAAACTTATAAATAGCACTGATCAGATGATCACTGAAAAAATTAACACACATAGGCAACAAGGTTTTTCAAAATATATAAAATCTTATTTTCTTTACAAGTATGAATATACCTGTTATGTACAAAACTTTCATATATGTAAAGAAGATTGATGTGAAGCATGAAGATATAATGTATTTGTCTAAAAAGCAATTAGATCGACATGTAAAAATTATCTTGGCTACATAGTGTTATGCAAATATAGTCTATGCTTTTTCTATTTTGTAAAACAACATGTACAGAATATACCATGTAACAAGGTGGCCCAGGTGACTACAACATCACTTCAATGTTCCAGCATGGGTCTCCTTGACCGACTTGGTTAATATATCCATTGTCTACATTTCCTGTGTATTGATATGGTCAAGTAAAGTGAAATTGAATCTTGAGTTTCACTATTTGCAGGAACATAAAAGCATTTACATGACAATCTCTACTAATATCAACTATTAGGGTCACCTTAAGCACTGTCAT
>CAXHWN010002649.1:0-16000 GCA_964020975.1 Hermodice carunculata | reverse complement strand
TAACTAGTCTGGTTGGGGATTGGCAGATCTAAGTGTGTCCGTCCATGGGGTTTTATAAATCTGGAAACATTTAACTCTTTCAATGCCAACTGCAAACTACTTGAGATGAACTGCTGTCAATTTTAATAAGGTTGCTAGATTCATACTGCTTGTGAAAAGACTTCATGCTAGTACCAGCATGCCTATAGTTCCAGACAATACAGTGGTCCAGGTCAACAGCTTTTCTCTGTGCTCTTTGGGTTCAATGTGCCCAAAGGGGGCTGAAGAAAGCTGTTGACTCAGTCCAAAATGTGGTACCGAAGGAGTTCACATACAATATTCATATAGCAAAAGAAACATGGTCTCCATGTGCAATTTGAAATATTGGTGACCTTTAATTACTTTCAAGGTCATGGGCAGAATAGGTTCATTTTGATATGTCTTGTGCTGTAACGTTTCAAGAGACCGTGGACAGCACTAGTGGACATTTAATAGACATTGATAGAAGCAAGTAACCCATCACGGAAGATGGCACAGAGGCACATTTTCATGGTTGAGGGCTGTCAGTGTGTGCTTCTCTGTCTATCTCTTCACCCATCCCATAAGAGGATTACATAATACAACACAATATCTGTAAGATAAGCAGGCACATGTATCTTTTTGATCTGCCTTCTTTAAATGAGTGATTTTACAAAGTATGTAAAATAATATATTTATAAATATTACTGCTTTGTTTTGGAAGGGACAAGGGTTTGTTTAAGTTGACATGTGTTAATACTTGCACTTATATGTACAATCAATCAAACTGAAGATTAACCCCTTCTCCCTTGAATTGAGACTGAGTCAACATCTTTCCTTTGCATAGGTTGGGTGCTAAGTGCCCAACCAACACCAAGGAAAGCTGTTGATCCGGGTCATGTTATCTTGATAAGTCACGTCTACAATTCACATTCAAATTGTTTTTCATGAAATTGATCAAAAATATTGAAGTAAATGACGTTTGACCACCAATCAGTTTTGGTTAGTTTAAGGGGGAAAGGGTTAACCAAGGAAGATACATGAGAGTGTACCATAAGTGTCATGTGTAGCTGAACTGAACAAATACATTAACTGTGATAATAATGGACAAAGCAACACCAGGCTACATGGTATTTCATCCTGTTAAGTGGTCTTTATGCTGAAATGTCTGAGAAATACAAGCTGAAATGTGTATGGTCCAGAGCTGCAATTGGTTACTTTAGCCTTAAAAATGTTATTCTGCTCCATTTTATATGAAATGTGAAGACCTGAATGATGTACAAAAATCCTCACAATTTGTTTCAAGTTGATTATAGTTTTATGGTTGATGTCATCATCTTCAGGAGAGAGAAAAAAAACATTAATTGCTAGTGGTAGATTCTATGAATAGCTGCAACAACATATTGGAGGCAGTGTACAATTAAAGTTTATTATGTTTTTTGAATGAACACGTACATGCATACAAGGTATTATTTACGAAAATGAATGTATATATGTAAGTATATTTTGGACTGCGTGCTGTTACTTATTTGGTCAAAGAATATGTACATGTACTGACTTGCTGCTTCTGTGCTGTGTTTGCAAGCTGCACCTGAAATTCACTCGCATGTATCCATTATACATTGTCATTATCATATAGTTTTCACAAAAATCATACATTTCTCACTAGTGTTTATTGGTCTATTTAATTACATATAATATATATACCACAAGGTGAACATCTTTATTGATAGTTTTATGTGTGGGTATTTTTTTCAGAATAGATACATTTGTATTTACATGTATATAAACAGGCTCTGCTGTCAACTCATGGTGAGCAACACATCAACATTGAACCCTTTTCTCCCTTAAACTGGTCAAAACCAGTCAGTGGTCAAATGTCGTCTGCTGCAATGTTTTTGACAACATGTAATCTGAAAAGCAATGAAAAACAATTTGCATGAGACTTACACACAGGTACATTGAGAAGTATCAAGATAACATAACCCAGTTCAACAGCTTTCATGGGTCTTAACTCGAGGGGGAAAGCTAGGTCACAACCTGTTAATAGGTACTTTTGTCATCAGCAGCAAAACAGTTCATAATTCAATATAGTTGGCAGGTCTCTTTCCATGTATCTGAGTTTACTGTCGTACAACCCCAGCCACCATGCCTATGGCACAGGCCAGGGTCACATAACAATGTATGGATTTAGAACCTTTGGTACAGGGTTTATATTGTTTAAAAGGAAAATACAGCAGTTGGTGTCTTGAAAATATATTTTGGGATTTAGCAGCTCAACAGGAAATATTACACAGGAGCCTGACCAGCTGCTGTTACTGTGAGCTTCATTGATGAGCCCAGCCCCATCATATGGCACTTAAACCTTTGGATGTCCTGCTGACTTTCCACAAGGACCTTTATGCTAAACTGTGATAAATTTGGAGCAGAAGTGCCAAATATAAGGTACATTGACTGAATGTTCTGTTGTCTGGCCCATTCTGTGGGCAGCACTGCTTGGTGGCACTAAAATTGTGCAGAGTAAAATATGTGCATTCATATACCATGTGCATGTATGTTATATATTCAATATATGCAGTGTTGTTCATTTTACACAATGGTTAGGTGCATATATATATATATGCGTTGGCTTAAGGCCTCACCAAGTACATGTTCCTTCCTTTGTTGTGGCATTGGTTGTTAATGATTCTATTAAAAGAAACTTCTTTGCCCATTTTTGGCTGAAGTCACGATTGAAAAATCCACTTTTGGAAATATTACCAGATGTCAGCAAGCACTGATTTGTGAGCATGTTCTGTGCAATATTTTATAGACACCACCCAGTTCAAACCTCAAACCTGGCCAAATAATACTACAGTAGTCCAAGTCTGACAGATTGTAAACCTCAGCCAGGCTCATGCACAAATGAATCTGGCCCTGGACACAATTAATGGTGGATATCATGCTGGATGCAGAGAAAATTGTGACAGCTGCTTCCAAATATTATAATTTACCAAAAAAAAAAAAAAAAAAAAAAAGAGAGAAAAAGTTCAAATACACTTATTGGGTTGTTGCTTGCAAAATACTAACTTGGATTATTATGCATCCCCTGTATGGGGGATGTATATAGTGTTTAGTCCGGTCGACCGCCACTGCGTGTCTTATTTTCTTTATATTTCTGTCCCCTCTTGATCTGTTGCCTTTTAATTTGGTACAGATAATCTATGGGTCTGGGATTTTTGCCCCATCTAATAATATGTAACCTTGAGGTCAAAGGTCAAGGTCAAATCCTTGTTGCATTTTGTGCTGACTCCTCAATTTTTACATATTGGCTTATACCTTCTTAATGGTGCATCGTAGGCCCAAGGTTACTATTAATTGTTAATAGGAAAGAACTTAATAATATGGGCTTTCAGTTTGTGTGGTTTATTCTAAACCTGAGTGGCCTTGAATTGAAAGGTCAAACTGCATACATTCCTGTTGATTACTATGTAAGTGGATAGAGATTGCTGTGGATCACGTTTTTGACTTCATCTTCGAAACCGTCAGCCAGATTCACTTTAAACTTGGTGGGTATGTATCTTGGGTCAGTTTCTACCAAGTTGTTTAAATGGTCATCAAGGTCACAGGACAATTCTTAATTTTATACGGTAATCCTTATTTTTATTGTATCTCTGGTCGCTATTGACCCATTCCCTCCTAATTTGGTACACATGATTTATGGGTCTGCGGAGTTTTTAATCATATGTTAATGGATGACCTTGAGGCCAAATGTCAAGGTCACAGGGTGATTCTTATTTTCATAGGTTATTCCTTAATTATATTATTCCTCTGCCCCCTATTGACTCCTTATCTTCTGTTGAAATGCAGATCATCCATGGATTTGGAGATTTTTTTTCACATGGATGTGGATGATCTTCAGGCTATAGGTGAAGGTCACACGGTCCTCAAAAAGTTGATTGGTTCATTGTAAGTATATAAATTCATAGATATAAGTCAGGTAATCGTGTATTGGTGCTTGTCATGTAATCCCAATAGACAGGTCTTATAAAAATGCTGCAATTATTTACATTTTTCTTGGTGTATATTGACATACATTGGCAAAAGTTGCACTGATCGCTGATGTACGTCGTGCTCCGGGGATGCATAATTAATGTTTTTCGCAAGAAAAACTTGCTTCTTGTTTTCACCTGATAAGGGGAGACATGTGGGACATATCAACAATAAGACATTTGGCTGAGCACCTGTGATCACGTTTTTCTTTGTTTTAGAAATTACAAGTAATTTTGTAACATGCCTTGATGGAACACTGATTTATTTTCATGATCTTTGTGTCACTGTAAATGTAAAAATTGTTGGCAGGGAACTTGGTTTCAATTTTCATGTTGCACAAAGATGATAAGACAGTGTAAACTTTTGTCAGATCAGAGACAGAAAAAAGTTGAAAGTTTGGGACCTGGATCTTGCTTTAAAATTGCAATGACAAAATTTTGAAAAAATGGTGCAAATAGCAAAGCCAATATCTATTTTCAAAGCATGGTGGCCTGTTTTTTGCCTTTTTTAGTTTGTTTACCATGTCCTCTGATTTTTATAATCATACTTCTAAAGGTTCCTATCCAGTAAAGCGTTCAGAATATATACATGTTACTTTGATACACATATTGTTATGATTTAGAACAATACCAGCAAAAACATGCACGAGGCGTGTCACCTGCTTACTGAGGCTTCAGCAGGTCTTCCAAGGATGGTATTTTATGCTGAGACTGACAAAGGAAAAAAGAGATGAAGGCAGGTATTAATTAATGTAAAAGGCATGCAGACACATTGTGGTAGATTTGGTTTTCAGAGTGACAGATACAATATGGAAAATACCACACAAAGAGGGAAAGATTTGGAGTTTTAAAAATCCCTTGTCAAAATGCCACTGGAAAACAAAACGTGTGGACAATTCATATGTGGCCTTATTGTTCAAAGTATTTGAACTGTTTTCAAACTAACCTGGCAAAACAGATGGAACCCTGAGCATTTGGCTAAGTGGGGAATGCAATGAGCTGTCTCATATGCAGCCATATTATTGTGATATATGATCTTTATGTTGCATGCAACTGTCTGTGCAGGCAACAGGCCTCAGTGAGGGTAAACCTGGTAAAGCAATTGCCAGGTGTACTAAGGGCATGACTACATAGCAGCACAGGGCAGTGGACACCTGTTTCTTGCATCGCTGTGTGTGTAAACATGAGAGACATTAAAAGTGAAATGAAAATTGCCATGCAGTCATAAGTTTCTTTAAAATTGTAAAACAGTTGGGTTAGATTACATCTTTACATTTGCAGCATGTACTAGCTATAGTCATTTACTACGAAGAGATTCAAACATTCTGCCCACTGTATACTAGGTCAGAAACTTGTCTCCGCCCTACATTTGGTGCTTATATAAGCTGCCTCACATGCTGTGGACTGCATGTTGCTGGCCTGAGATTTTTGCAAAATACATAATAGTGGATTCCTGTTTTACAGGATTATTTCAAAAGTTTTTTCTTTATCCTGGGAGTAAAATATATGTACAAACTTTACACAAACAATGATGCCAAAACACATACTATTAGGCACCCTGAGGAATCCAACTTGTTGACCACATGAAAGGTGAGGATGGCTCTACATATAAATGCCATAAAGTTTGCATGCTGAAAATGGTCTTTTAAAACTGGGAACAACTAGCTGTATGTTTATGCACAGCATGCAGCCTGCTTTATCACTGATAAAGGGTTAAATGGAGAGGCATTTAATTATAGTGACTGGGGTACCACTATCATACGGGTATAGTGGGCACACTACTGTTCTTATCAGGTCATCCTAAAAAATACATTGGTTTGCTGTAACATCTAAATCCATTTTTTTGGGGGGGGGGGGGGGGAGGAGTAGGTAGGTAGACTCAAACTTTTTGGGCCAAAATTCTTAAATTCTAAAAATAGTAATATCCAATAATGAAGGATTTATTCCTCAAGTGAAAATAATTATTTGGGTAGGCAGTAAATTCATTGTGTCAGTTGGCTTATGGCAAACAAGCAATATTTTAAGGGTGGCCTTAGCATACAACCCTACATGTATAATGTACATATATGGAATGGATAAAAGCTAAACCTGGACACCCCACCCCCTACCCCCATTTTATGGGAGTATGCTTTTCATCTACAAGGGGTAAGGAGCTCTTCTACCTTGAAACAGTTGTCTCCGACCTGGTAAAATGTTAACATTATTTTAGATTTTTTTTTGAAGTCCACATCATAAAAGTACATCTGAACTCCAGTGAGAGCACAGCAGAGGACTGTGTCTACCTGAGGAGGGTAAAACATTGGACACACCAGCTTGGCTCATTTGAACCTTTTGGCTTCAGTGTCATGGGGGAAGAGACCTTTCTTGCTTAGTCTTCTAGTAAATTTTTATGGTCTTCATTTCGTCATCGTGTGCAGGAATCCCTGTTGACACACCAGTGTTGAAAACATGAAAATAACCTGCACAGTATAATTCATATGGGTGAACAATCAACGTTTCCTTTATCCCTGTTCAGGACATTGGAACAGCCTCCCTAAGCTATTCTGATTGATTGAAGCATTATTTTTCAAAGCAACTAAGCCGAGCTGGGTGTTTATTTAGGTTTTCACAGTTGGAATATCCTATCTTTTCAAAGTCATGATTTGGGAATATGTACCATGTCAAGAATGACATTCATGCAGATTCCTGTCCTAACAGCTGCACACATTTAACTCATTCCATACTATGGTCATAGGCCTTGGTCAGTGGTTCTGGCACTGCCTGGCAAGTCATGCTGCAGCTGCCCTTGTGGCAGCTGCAGCATGACTCGCCAGGCAGTGCCAGAACCACTGACTTAAGCCTATAGCCATGTTGGTACTTGAATGAAAGCTCTTTTCATGAAGAATTTAAATATGCAATTGTCTTAAATCTAGGTAAATATACGGAAAAATCAGGGACTGGTATGGAATGAGTTAATGTAGTAATGATCTTAGTAGCTATCCATAAGCTGGGAGAAAAAGTGAAGGAAGGTGTAGACTGTATTTTTGGATAGTTCCTAATGAGAGGCAGTGACATGGAAACTGGTGAAGCAGTTCTCTACATGTACGTGTAGCATCCAGTGTCTGGGGTCACTTGCCTGCATGGTCAAATCTGCATTTTTCTTTTTTTTTTTTAAGTACATGTACATGAATTTTAAATTTACAATTTAGCAATACAGTGAAACCTCCCGATACCGAACAGTCTTAGGACCGGAAAAAAAAAGTGTTCAGTATAGTGAAGTGTTCGGTATAGGGAGGTTTGATAGTATTGAAAGAATATATTTTGGACCGAGAAATGGTGTTCAGTATAGAGAGGTGTTCGGTATACGGAGGTGTTCTGTTAGAGAGGTTTTACAGTATTTACATCAGTAATGTTTCTCTGCATTGTAGGGGAAGTTGGCAAAGTGGTAAACATGAACAATATCTGTACATTCAACTGTTTGGTGTTGTAGTTGATCAAGGAGGTCAGAGTTCAATCCTGGTAAATGTAAGGTTTAATTTTCTGATTGAAAAATTTGCCTGTCTGAAAAAGTTAAGTCTGAACATGAACTTACTTTCACTTTAATCAGTTGTGCAACCAACAGCCATCCATAACATTTGTGCACTTTAAATAACTTAACCCTTTCCCCCTTAAACCGGCTGGTGGTCAAATGTCGTCTGCTTCAGTGTTTTCAGCTAATTTCAACAGTAACGAACAACAATTTTGACTGATAATTGTAGATTAACCCTATCAAGATCACATGCCCCAGGTCAACAGCTTTCCTCGGCATGGGTTGGGGCCCAACCCATGCCGAGGAAAGCTGTTGACTCAATCTTAATTCAAGGGGGAAAGGGTTAAGGTCCACAGGAAACATATGGTAAATTTGATTCAGTTGCTTACATTTTTGTCTGATGGCTCAGGAAATGCTTGGCCAGAATTAGCCCAATTCCCTGCAAATGGTCACAGACAGCTCAGTGAAATGATGCAGCAAAAATCAGAATACCAGGTCATATTAAATGAAGCTTTCTACTTTGAAAGACAACACCTTTGTACATTTACAATGTGTATCCAAATTTTGTCTGGACAAAAAGACACAAATACAATTAATGCCAGAATGTTGACACAGTAACTATGATGCGACATAATTTGATGTCCATGTGGCCTGGAATGTGTAGGTATGGGTTTCTTAGGTGGGTAGTTAAAATTATGTTTTTATCATAGTACAATCATGTAGTTCACGTCTTTGTATTTGTGTAGTGTTGTATGTGTTATATTTGAATTTATTTGCTGAATTTGTAACTTGGTCCTCAGTCTAGTATCAAACCAATCTGGTTAATATGTATGCTGAAGCTTAGGAAATGCTGAGAAAGGTATTTGGGACCTTGTGATATTTGGAACCAACCTCTCTCATGACTGTGTCCTCGTGTCTAATAATTGATATATTTTCGTATGAGATGATGTCTTATCAAAGCTGTGATACTCTGGGGCCAGTCCATCCACCACTAGCTTATTAATTATAATTATAGTAGCTGTTACCTGTATACATACATGTGGGCCTACGCCTCTTCACCTTGTAATATGCAATGATACAACAAGCATAAAGATGTTGGTGCATGCAGCCCTTTAACCTGTGATAAGCTTAATAAAGACATGTCGACAGACAGTTTTTTGATTGTTTTTAGGGCAGCTGACACGTCAGTTGGAAGCTTGTGGGATAGTTAATTATCCATGGTCCATCCATGTGTCTATCGTCCTCTGTTCATGTTTCACATTTTTAGCTCAGCTGACTTGTCAGTCAGCTCAGCTTATCTTATGGTCATTCTTCCGTCCATATTAAATCTGGAAAAAGAAAGTGATACAAAAGCTACTTTCCTTGATCTGGATATAGAAATAAAGAACAACCAGTATGTAACAAAAATATTTGACAAGAGAGACCAGTTCAAATTTGATATTATCTCCTACCCTGACCTGACAGGAAACATACCAGAGAAACAAGCATATGGAGTTTGTATCGGACAAGTCATACGTATTGCTAGAAACACCACACTATTTAGCAATTTTGTCAACAGGGTTAGAACTTTGTTGCATTAATTACAACACAAAGGTTATAAAAAACAACAACTACACAAAACTCTGTTGAAATGTTTCCAGAGATATGACCAAATACCTAAAAAATACAACACTAATTCAAGAACATTAGTCAAATTGTGTCAAGATGGAGGTTGAAAAGACTACGTATAGTCCTCAAAGTGTTTAGAGTGGTAAGGGGAAAAGTACCCGGGGTAAAGTATACTTAACCCACCTAGAGAATTTTCTCTAGTCCATCTTAAGTCGGAAAACCATGATCTTACTCACTTTTTGCAGGATTTCTTTCTTTTTAATCTTCATCCAGTACAGTGGAAGAGGTGGCTTTCAGCTAATACCTTAGTACACTTTACCTCATAACACCTCTAGTCAACTTTATGGTGCTAAAAGTTGTATTACTATTTACCTGTTTATACCAGTGTCGGTATGGTGGAATAGTGTATGAAGCTTTTAAGTTTCAAAGGAGACGTCCGTCCTCCGTCATCCTTCAACAATTCACATTTTTGACTTCTTCTCCGAAACCATCAGCCAGATCCACTTCAAACTTGGTGGGGATGTGCCTTGGGTAGGTATCTACCAAGTATGTTCAAATGGTTACGGTGGAGTGATTTTTGAATTTTTTATGATTTTTTTTTTTTTTTTTGTTCTTTTTTGGCGAACCTTAAAAAATCTCCGAAACCGCTCACCCAATTGCTTTGATATCACACAGGAACACTCCCTGGGACTCTTAGTTCTTAATTTGTTCACCAGGTGGCACTACAATTTTTTTTTTCTATTTTTTAATGAATTTTTGTGTGATTTAGCTATTTTTGACCCATTCTCCAGAACTGTCACTCAGATTAAGCTGAAACATAGTGGGTGGATATGTTCCTTGTAGAAGGGTCAAACAAAGTTGTTCACTATGTGGGAATGCTGCGCATTCCTGATTTTTAACGATTTTTTTCAATTCAGGTACTTATCGGTCAATGCAGCTTTCAAATTGATTACTATGGAAGTTAATGAGCATTCTAATGCTAATTCACATTTTGGACTTCTCCTCTAAAACTATCATCCAGACTAACTTCAAACTTGGTTGCAATGTACCTTGGGTAGGTTTCTACCAGGTTTGTTCAAATGGTCATGCTCCAGTGATTTTTGCATTTTTAATGAATTTTTATGTCTCTCGGTGGAAGCCCGGGGACATGCTGTTTTAGTGCCGGTTTCTTCCGCTTCTTCTGCTTGTTGTTGTTGTTGTTGTTGTTGTTGTTCAACACTTGGTTTCCATGCGATAAGTCTTGAAGGACTTGACAGAATTTGATGAAACTTGGTAGGATTATGTATCTTGGCAAGACCTAGGTTGGGATTGTATTTGGATGACCTTGAGCAAATTATCAAGGTCACAGGGTCGCTTATGTGAAATTGGTTTCCGTGCGATAAGTTCTTGAAGAACTGGATGGAATTTGACGAAACAGGGTAGGATTATGTATCTTGACAAGACCTAGGTTTGGATTGTATTTGGCTGACCTTGACTTAATTTTCAAGGTCACAGAGTCACTTATATGAAATTGGTTTCATTGCAATAAGTCTTGAAGAACTTTATGGACTTTAATGAAACCTCGTAGGATTATGTATCAAGGTAAGACCAAGGTTGGGATTGTATTTGGGTGACCTTGACCTAATTTTCAAGGTCACAGGGTCATTTATGTGAAATTGGTTTCTCTGCAATAAGTCTTGAAGAACTTGATGAAAATTGCTAGAGTAAGTATCTAGGCGAGAGCTAAAATAGGATTGTAATTTTCAAGCAAACTTGGTCATTTGTAGTTTGTTATCACCTATAGCTTATTCAGAGACGTTAGTGTTCCACCGGGAGACATTTGATTTGCTGTTGGAAAATCAGTCTGTTCTAGTTTTGTTCTGTTTTTGGACAAATCTTAAAAAATCTTCTTCTCCGAAACAGCTCATCCAATTGCTTTGATATTACACAGGAAGACACCTAGGGACTCGTTGTTCTTAATTTGTTCACCTGGTGGCCTTGCAAATATTTTCTAATTTTTTATGATTTTTTTGTTTTTTTTGTTTTGGTGTTATAGCTTTTCTCGACTTCTTGGCCATAACCGTTACTCAGATTAAGCTTAAACATGGTGGATATGTTCCTTGTGGAAGGGTCAAACAATGTTGTTCACTATGTGGGAATGCCGCAGATGCCTGATGTTTAACGATTTTTTCAATTCAGCTACTTTTTGGTAAGTGCATCTTTCCTATTGATTACTATGTACGTCAATGGGCATTCTAATGCTAATTATCTCCCGCCCACAAAGTGGGGGGGGGAGATATAGTAATGACGACCATCCGTCCGTCCGTCCCACATTTCTTGCGCGCGATATCTCAAGAACAGATTAAGCTAGGATCATGAATTTTTTACAGTTGGTCACCCTTACAAGTGTTCACGTCGAGTTCGAAGGAGAGTGACCTTGACCCCATTTCAAGGTCACCAGGGTCATTTATCTCTAAACTTCTTGCATTGAGTGAATCTCTACCAAATTTGTTCAAATGGTCAAGCTCTATTGAATTTCGGATTTTTTATGATTTTTTTTTTCTTTTTGGGGGCAAACCTTAAAAACTCTTCTGTGAAACCGCTCACCCAATTGCTTTGATATCATATAAGACACCTCCAGGGACTACTAGTTCCCAATTTGTTCACCAGGTGGTGCTGCGATTTTTTTTCTTATTTTTAGCTCAGCTGACTTGTCAATCAGCTGAGCCTATCTTATGGTCCTCCATCCGTTGTCCGTCAACAATTCACATTTTCGTCTTTTTCGAAGAAACCATCAGCCAGATCCACTTCAAACTTGGTGGGGATGTGCCTTGGGTCGGTGTCTACCAAGTTTGTTTAAATGGTCATGGTCCAGTGATTATTGGATTTTAAGCACAGCAGACTTGTCAGTCAGCTGAGCTTATCTTATGGTCCTCCGTCCGTGCGTTGTCCGTCGTCCGTCAAGAATTCACATTTTCAAGTTCTTATCTGAAAATGTCAGCCAGATCCACTTCAAACTTGGTGGGGATTTGCCTTTGGTGAATGTCTACCAAGTTTATTCAAATGGTCACGGTCCAGTGCTTTTTGGATTTTTAATAATTTTTTTGTTCTTTTTGGGGCAAATCTTAAAAATTCTTCTTCTCTGAAACCTCTCACCTAATTGCTTTGACATCACACAGGAACACTCCCTGGGACTCCTAGTTCTTACTTTGTTCACCCGATGGCCCTGCAAATTTGTCTTATTGAATAAGAAAAATTGCAGGGCCACCAAATAGCTATAACACACAAAAAATCATAAAAAATTTGTTTATGATTTTTTTTTGTGTGTTATAGCTATTTTCGACTTCTTCTCCAGAACCGTCACTTAGATTAAGCTGGAACATGGTGGATATTTTCCTTGTGGAAGGGTCAAACAAAGTTGTTCACTATGTGGGAATGCTGCAGATGCCTGATTTTTAACGATTTTTTTTTTTCAATTCAGGTACTTATCGGTAATGCAGCTTTCCTATTGATTACTATGGAAGTCAATGGGCATTCTAATGCTAATTCACATTTTCGACTTCTTCTCCAAAATCGCCATCTCGATTAACTTCAAACTTGGCGGCAATGTACCTTGGGTGGGTTTCTACCAGGTTTGTTCAAATGGTCATGCTCCAGTGATTTTTTTAATTTTTAATGAATTTTTTTGTTCTTTTTTTTTTTTTTGACAAATCTTAAAAAAATCTTCTTCTCTGAAACCTCTTACCCAATTGCTTGGATATCACACAGGAAGACACCTAGGGACTCCTTGTTCTTAATTTGTTCACCAGGTGGCTCTGCAAATTTTTTCTATTTTTTTTTTTTTTTTTTGGTGTTATAGCTATTGCCGACTTCTTCGCCAGAATGGTCACTCAGATTAAGCTAAACGTGGTGGATATGTTCCTTGTGGAAGGGTCAAACAATGTTGTTCACTATGTGGGAATGCTGTGGATTCCTGATGTTTAACGATTTTTCACTTCGGCTACTTTTCTGTTAATGCACGTTTCCTTTTGAATACTATGTACGTCAATGGGCATTCTAATGCTAATTTACATTCTTGACTTCTCCAAAACGGTCATCCAGATTTACTTCAAACTTGGTGGGGATGTACCTTGGGTGAGTGTCTGCCAGGTTTGTTCCAATAAATTTTGGATTTTTTTCTGATTTTTTTCAAAAATCTACAAAAGTTTTAATAGGAAAGTTAAACATGGGAATTTCTTGTAATGGTTTTAATTTAAATAATTTTGGCAAGATTTACTTCAAACTTGGTGGGGATGTGCCTTGGGTGGATCTCTACCAAGTTTTTTCAAATGGTCACGCTCTATTGATGTTTGGATTTTTTATGAATTTTTTTGTTCTTTTTGGGGCAAACCTTAAAAACTCCTCTATTCTAAAACCAGTCACCCAATTGCTTTGATATTGTACATAGACACTCCAAGGGAAACCTAGTTAGCAATTTGTTTACCAGGTGGTGCTGCAATTTTTTTCATTTTTTTTTAGGAATTTTTTTGTATGGTTTTGCTATTTTTCACTTGTTCTCAGAACCGTCACTCCAATTAAGCTGAAATGTGATGGATAATTATGTTCTGGTGGAAGGGTCAAACAAAGTTGTTCACTAGGTGGCACTGCTTTGGATTCCTGATTTTTTGCTCTGCTGACTTGTCAGTCAGCAGAGCTTATAGAATCCGTTTGCGTCCGTCGTCCGTCCGTCCGTCTGTCCGTCTGTCGTTGGACTTTTTATATTTTCGACTTCTTCTCAAAAACTGTTACATAGAATGTTTTGATTTTGCACATGGATGATTCCCAGGTGGACCTCTACGAAGTTTGCGAAGGAGATGATGATGCAATAAGTTTTCTATTTTTTATGAATTTTTTAATTTATTTTGTGCAAAAAATTAAAATTTCTTCATCTTAAGAACTACGCAGCCAATTGCTTTGATATTGCACATAGGGTCATCTGAGGTCAACTAGTCCTTATTTTGGCCACCAGGTGGCGCTGTGATTTTTCCCTATTTTTTTTATGAATTATCGCCTGTTAAGGCTATTTTCGACTTCTTCTCCAGAACGGCTAAACAGAATTGCTTAAAATTTTATCAGAATATAGTTAGACATTAGACAACAAAAGTTTGCGAAAATAATTAGGATATGTTAATTTTAGACAATGTTATGGGATATCAAACTTCGCAACTGTAAGGAAGTGCTGCAGCTGTAAATATATATATATATATATATATATATGGCAATACAGTGCAATTGCTACACTATTGTATTTACCCTTTTGACTTCTTCTCAAAAACCGCTGTAGGGAATGTTTTAATTTTGCAAATGGATGTTGCCCAGGTAAACCTCTACCAAGTTTGCGAAGGAGATGATGATGCAATAATTTTTCTATTTCTAATGAATTTTTTTTATTTACTTTTTGAAAAAAAATAAAATTTCTTCCTCTCAAGAACTACCAGGCCAATTGCTTTGATATTGTACATAGGGTCACTTGGGGTCAACTAGTTCTCATTTTGGTCACCAGGTGTCGCTGCAGTTTTTTTCCTATTTTTTTATGAATTTTTGCGTGTTAAGGCTATTTTCGACTTCTTCTCCAAAACAGCATGATAGAATTGCTTAAGATTTTATCAAAATATAGTTGGACATTAGACAATGAAAGTTTGCAAAAATAATGTGGATATGTTAATTTTTGACCAAGTTATGCGATATCAGACTTTGTGACGGTAAGTGAGTGCTGCCACTGTACATCGGCAGCCATTGAAACAGCAAGGTATGTCAATTGATAATACATGTACTACCATGGACAATTCAATAGTGCATAGTTTATGGTACCTGTCTTGAAACAGCAAGGTATGTCAATTGATAATACATGTACTACCATGGACAATTCAGTAGTGCATAGTTTATGGTACCTGCAACAAGACAGAGCAAGTAAACATAGAATAATTTATAATGTTACTATTCAAGAACAATTAGTAATGCATCTGGACTTCATGGTCTTGTATGTTACTATTCAAGAACATTTAGTTATACACCTACACTTTCATAGTCTTTTTATTGAATAATATGTTATTAAACATTGATACCAAAGTGCCTATGGAGTTTGTTAAGATATTAACAATTTTGACCTCAAGATCAAATCTGCATGTTGACTTGTATCTTCAATGGTAATGGAAGATCCTACGCCCATGATCACTAGAAAGATCGAGAAAAAACTCCTATGCGATATCTATTGGTAGTGTTGATTTTAAACATAGGCGCCTTCAAAATTTATTTTAAGGACAAACTTTGCTACCACTCTACATACATGTATATAGCTGTACAAATCTAGACTGCAGTCCATGTGTTCCAATACTGTAAAAAGCAGATCCCAGTCAGCAGAGCACAGGATCATCATGATCCTCTTGTTAAGGATTTTCAATTGGGTACTTATCGGTCTATGCAGCTTTCCTATTGATTACTATGTAAGTCAATGGGCATTCTAATGCCAATTCACAGGACAAGTGACACGAAATTTACTGTTTACTTGATAACTTGAGATCTGTTTTGAGTTAGTACCGTGATGCTGCACATGTTAATGTTTCTGCATGAAGATCATGCTTAGACAGTACATGAATGACCTTGATCTCGTTTCTGTGGTCACAGTGCAACATAAACGAATTTTACTCTTCACTATAACTTGAGAACTACTTGAACCTTGATGTTGCACATGTTAGTGTTCTTCTATAAAGATCAGACTTACCGAGAACATGGGTGGCATTGATCCTTTCTCAAGTTCACAGAGCTGGAAATGTGATGAATGTCTAGGTCAGCTGAGCATGGGCTGTTCACACAGCACTCTTGTTTACTTCTCCAAAAC
>CAXHWN010002647.1:0-18000 GCA_964020975.1 Hermodice carunculata | reverse complement strand
AAAGGCATCTCATCTGAAATTCTAAAATCGTTAGGTCAATCCCTATGATTTCGCTTCAGAACACATATGTGTATCCGGATGACATAATTTATTCAACAAGTGCTACCTTAATTTCTGCATGTTATGTATTACTTAGTTCCCGGCCGTTAAAGCTTGCCTTTGGGTCCAGTCTATGTTCTCATTTTTGGATAAACGTTATTATACACTGCCATGAATCATATGCGAACAGACAAAGCTGATAAATCTATAAGCAATGATGATGATGATGATGATGATGATGATGATGATGATGATGATGATGATGATGATGATGATGATGATGATGATGATGATGATGATTTTAAAGCGCACAGTAGCTAATGTAAATGAGTCACAATATTACAAAGGTGATGCGACTTTTCAGCTTTACAAGAGGAATCAAGAAAATTAAACAACGGATGCCAGACATTTGTACATGGCTTTGAAAGAAAAGTCAATGATATCGATGGAAATCAACATCTAAGAGCTGACATGAATCTACCAATATATATTTTAATTTCTACCTATGTTATGCACCATCGTCGAGATGCAGATGAACAGATAAATCAAGACAATTGTAACCAGAAAATAAGATATGCTGCAAAGCAAATCTGTCTGTGTGCCTTCAAAAGTTGTAAATATTAAATGGTACAGCTTTTGTCCTTTGGTACTTCACATTCCATTAAACCTGTGGCTGGATGAAAATTTCAAAGTCCAAATGACCTTGACCTATACAGGTCACAAGTAAATTACAAAATATGTACTGTGTTAAAATACACACAACATAAGTCCAACATGATGGAATTCAGCTGAGCTATGACTGGGTGAAACTTCCAAAGATCCAAATGACGTTGATCTTTGACCTTTATGGGTCACATGTAAGTTGCAAAATCTGCAGTGTTACAATAGCTACAATTTAAGGTCAACATGATCGAAATTGGATACAAATTGACCAAGTTATGGCTAGAAGTCACCACCGAAAGCAGCCTTTGACCTTGGAGTAACCTTTGACCTTGAGATGGCCTCTAACAGAAGAGGACCTTGACCTATAAACTGGCATTTTGACCCAAAATTGGCCACTTAACTTGACATGACCTTTGACTTTGACATGACCTTGACATTTGAGATGACCTTTGCCTTGCTATGATCGAACTCCTATAAGATATTGAAGATTTGAAACTTTAGCCTTCATTTGCACAATTTTGAAAAGCATGACCTCTCATTATTAAAAGACGAGACTTCATCTATAGAAGTATAATTGTGCCAAGTTTTTACGTATAATACTTTTCAAATGAAGTGTCGGAAAAATGCCTCTAGAGAGAGAAAGAAGGAAAGAAAGAAAGAAAGAAAGAAAGAAAGAAAGAAAGAAAGAAAGAAAGAAAGAAAGAAAGAAAGAAAGAAAGAAAGAAAGAAAGAAAGAAAGAAAGAAAGAAAGAAAGAAAGAAAGAAAGAAAGAAAGAAAGAAAGAAAGAAAGAAAGAAAGAAAGAAAGAAAGAAAGAAAGAAAGAAAAAACAATATGTCTGTGGTGGCACACAGACATATCTATAAGATATCAAAGTAGGGCCCCCAGTCAATGACTGATAAGGGTGAATGGCTGAGCAGGATACACATTTGGGGATTGCACACATTTTTCATAATGCCATATCCTGGTATGTGTCTCAGCCTCTGATGTAATATTTTGGTAATTCACAAATTAGGGGTGGCGGTTTCGGTCTTTTCTGTGGTTCACTTCACAGTGATCGTTTGGCTGATATTAATGAAATTGGGTAATGTTTTTTTTTTTTTTTTTTTTTTTCATTATTTCTGAGCAACCTGGCATGCTTTGGCAACATTTGGGTCAAAGGTAATTATGTTGCACGGGCCTCAGGTTTGTCCAACACAAGCAGCATACAATAACTTCGAAACAGGGTGTGCCTTTGTGATGAAGGGGTAACGGTTTCGACAAATTTAAAGATAGTCGCGGCAATTATTTCCATGTAACTCAAGCATTAAGTGTTCATAAGCAGGCATAACATTAGGCATTATTAAAAAGGACTAGCATGAACTTCAGGGTGATCGTTAGGCTGATATTAATGAATATGGGTAATGTTTTTATTTCTGGACCATTTGGCATGCTTTGTCAACATTTGGGTCAAAGGTAATTACGTTACACAGGCATCAGGATTATCCAATACAAGCAACATACAATAGAAGCGAAACGGGGTGTGCCTTTGTGATAAAGGGGTAGCGGCTTCGACAAATTTAACGATTGTCGCGGCGATTAATTCGATGTGGCTCATTAAGTGTCCATAAGTTGGCATAATATTAGGCATCATTAGAATTGACTAACGTGAAAACGGTGCTGATGTGCAAGAATCATCCACAGAAAAGTGTGTTTCATCGCAATTGAGTATTAACAAGCAAACCGAAACGGTACTGACAAAAATCGTTGCTGATTATTTGGTTAACGTTCGTGTTTGCTTAAATTGTCACAATAGTGTACACTGATATAAATACGTTCGCTTTGCTGCATTTTGTAAAGTTTTACGCTTTTATACGTGTGGTGGAACCCAGATTTTAAATCCACCAAAATATGTATAAAAACATGCTAGAAACTAAGAACCAGAAAGGAACTCATCTTGAGGTGTGATTATTCCTATGGGACTTTCCAATCCTGCTCAGTAGGAGTCCATAATCATCGGAGCCATTTGATAAATATACCTAAAGGATCCTGCTAAGAGTAGCCAGTCTTACCTGGTAATTTAGCATAATGCACATAGCAGGAAGCAAATCAAAGTCTGTAATTTTACCCTTTGTTTGTCTTTAAGCCCGGGTCCAAGAACCACTGCAGTCCACTATACGAATGAAATCAACATGAAATTAAGAACTTGAAATATATATATGTGTGTGTGTGTGTCTTTGGTGGTTTATGAGCAATTACATACTGCCAACAAAACATTTTACAATGGAATTGGTCTGACAGCCAGTTTGTGGGTCTCTCCCATTGTCTGCGGTCAGTCATAATCCTCAAACCCTAAAGACCAGTATATTCCAAGTATAGCTAACAACAGTCTCTCGACATTTATAGCTTGCTTCTCATATTATCTGGGCAGATTAGCTAATTTGTACGTTTCTGAAAACGTCTTAGTAGCGCATTGAATTTAAGGCAAGTATGGTTTTTGGACATTTTTCACCTGCCAGTAAAACGAACAAATACCAAACAGTCAGTCTAAGAATTACAATTTTGCCCATAAATCACCCAAGATATATAATATATATATATATATATATATATATATATATATATATATATATATATATATATATATATATATATATATATATATGGGGATACTTGCGTAAAAAAAGGGGGAAAAAATCCCCAAAATATAAAGAGACAAATCTGCAAAAAATAAGAGACCTTTACCAGCATAACGGCAATATTCAATGAACAGGTTTCCTCGGCCAATTCGGAAGGAAGGCATGCAAATCATCTTGATTGACTAGTGTATAATAACGCGCTTCGTCTAAATGTCATGCAAGGGTCCTCAGAATCATTTGTAAACATGAAAGCCAAACCTTGAAGTAAGAAAACAACGTTTTTTTTAAAATGGTAGATGTTCGTTGTACAGTTTTAACAGGAAAGTAATCATATATTTGAACTATTCCGAAAAGTCAAGCTTATCAATGCCAACAAAACGTACGGAAAGTGCAACTTCCACTCGTTAGGCAAAGCTCACGTATAGTAAGTTAACCTCTGAGCAACATTGAATGTTGCGCTACTTAAGGAGCATGGCGGCACACATATAGCCTGTTTTCACCCAGGATTGGCTAACATATCAACAGCCCTAGTTTAAAGCGCACTGAAGGAGACATTTTATTCTATACTTGCGCCATTATATGCTGCGCCAGGCTTACACTTGAAAAGGGACAAAGACTAAACCGTTTGGTCAACACAATAAAGGGACTATGGGATCGGGTGCCTTTAAATTATGAATAGTTCGATTTGTCTCTTAGTAGACTCTAGATATCTGATACCGTCGTTTTTCGTCATTGTATTATTACTCTTCTTCTGCTGCCTCTTAGTTCCTTTCCCTCTTATTTTACGGTGACAGGTACAAAGCCAACGTGTTGCCATCTAACATTTAAAAATTTCGCTAATTTTCCTGCCTGACAAATTCGCTCTGCATTTCGGTCATTAAGAAATGTGCTATACCATGCGTCAGTAGTCAATGTGCCAAGGGGTAAATTCTCTGCCAGCATGCACATCTCCATGTGACTCGCCAGATGAACAAAGTTCACTCTTCCCTCAGTAAGATGTTATCTGTGTAGCAGAGTGAAGTTCACAGAACAAAATAGAAAAAAACAAAAACAAAAAAACTAACCGGTTAATATCAATAAAGTGATGATAAATTAATGATTTCATTGACGTGGTGGGAATCATTAAAGCTATTACCTTACAACGTCTGAACATGACATCGCTAGATTTTCCGGGCCTAAAATATTATTGACCATCTACACTGAAAGTTGTCTTGAAGAGCCGTTCAAGGTGCTTGTTGCAGGCAAGGTTACCATTTATGGATGGTGGTATTTGGAGGCATGTGTGATCTGTACGTCTTCATTTAAGCAAAATGTGCATATACATGTTCTCATAATCCGGAGCGGTGGGTAGGGCAATTATAAATCTTTATAAAATCACGTTTACGCCTTTACGGTACACAGGGCATCAGATTTTTCTTAGCCGTGTCTGTTGGCTTTTGGGGGAATTTTAGTAACATTATGAACATACGATTCCTACCAATTTATAATTTTCACTTGACTTGGCAAATGCTACATACAATACGGAGAACAGTGCAACTGCAAGTATATATTTATAGCACTTTTGCTTATGAGAGGTAACCGTGGTGTTATTGCTAAATATGATTACCATGTGCGACCATTTTTTGATCTCCGAAAATCGTAAGTTTGGTCAGAAATAAAATTTTAAAAGTTGTGTGAACTTGATGAGTTTGCAAACATAGATAAGTTTCCTAACAGCAACGTTGCTTGATGTTATCTCAACAAACCAATAGCACGGCTTAATTACAGTTCAGACCAAGGAAACTTGACTTGGTGATCTTCACCATATGATGGATGCAGTCAAGAAAAAATATTTTAAGATAAAACCAAAGTGTAGGATGTACAGAAGATTTAAAAATGTTAATGAGCCTACTTTTAATAAGGACATTTCGTATATCCCGTTGCACGTTATAGAAATTGTCTACGATATTGCCGATCAATACTGGGTCTTTAACAACTGTTATAGAGAACTTTTAGATGACCATGCACCTTTAAAAACTGACCAATTGAGGCAACATGGTGCCCCAATGACGAACAGCCAGAAAAGCAGTTTTTAAGAATAATACTTTGAGAAAAGTGTGGTGTAATAGCAAAAACCGTATTCATTTTGAACTCTTAAGAAGAGAAGGAAACTGCTGTACATATTTGAAAAGGAAAGAATTAGAAAGTGTTTTTGGAAAGATGCTCTGGTGGACCCAGAAATCAAAATTTTTGCCCAACAATCAAACCTTTTATTGATCGCAGATATAAATCATCCAATTAGGCTATCATTTAAAATAAAATGACAAAACGATCACTGATAAATCTGATACATGTGAAATTTCTGATAACTGCCGGTACCTATTAACCTTATTGGGGCCTTGAGAGCAGTCTCACATAAAACGTGTCCCGCAAGTGCGGTTTTAATGAATTTTGTCGCGCCTTTCATGACCTACCTCGTTATCTACTTCTCCGGGTGTAAAAGGAGAGTCAAACAGGGTAACATACGCAGTACATTGATGGATGTAACCATCGTGGTTCCGCAAGGGTCCATTATGGACCTGGTTTTGTTTAACCTCTTTATGAATGATATATATATATATATATATATATATATATATATATATATATATATATATATATATATATATATATATATATGTGTGTGTGTGTGTGTGTGTGTGTGTGTGTGTGTGTATGCGTGCGTGCGTGCGTGCGTGTGTGTGTGTGTGTGTGCAACAGACTGCGACCTTTATACATACGCAGATGAAAATGCAATTGTATCAAAGGGCAAAGAACAGGAATAAATGCTAAGGCACCGGCAGAATTGGACATCGGGATGCATGCAGTGGTTGAAATCAAACTACATCCCAGGAAATCCTTATAAATTTCAAGGAATTCAAATGGACCCAGAATTTCTAAACAGGCCTGCCGACTAAATCAATCCTCTGTGGTACGTGATCCTTTTCATCTGGATATTTCAAATACACGTATAATTTTTTAAGATAGCGTCAGCGTACCGGGCATCACTATTGATTATACATTAAATGTTGGTATATGCTGAGGTATATAGAGGAGAACACTAATACTATGTCGACTAAGCCATAAATTGAACGAAAGTCAAAATTGGCAATTTTATAAGACATACATGATGTCTAATTTTAAGTACTGACCACTTGTTTGGCACTTCTGTGGTGCAACATATGGGGCAAAATTGGAGAAAATATTAAATTTTGTTAAATTTGTATTTGGCAAAAAATGGGCTCAAAATGAAAATGAAACAAGTCTCGACAAAAAAACTATGAGACATATGAATGGCTACTATCAAAGCCTAACCTTTCCACTCTGACTACATACAGACTAAGAACCCTGGACCCTCAAGTATTTAAATCAATACATAAACTACCTCCGAGTTATTTACACAACTTATTTGAGCCTAAACAAGGAAGGCACACCTTACGTGGCAATATTTCAGTACTTGTGCCTGATGTTTACTCAGTGAAGTTTGGTAGTTTTCGTTTTTGATGTGCCAAAGTATGGCACGACCTTCCATGTTGTTTGAGTAAAGATATGAAAGTTAGAATTGTTCTCTCGCCAATCAATGAATGTAATGGGGGGGGGGGGGGAGGGGGGCAGTTTTACCTT
Source organism: Hermodice carunculata (assembly GCA_964020975.1). NCBI lineage: Eukaryota > Metazoa > Annelida > Polychaeta > Eunicida > Amphinomidae > Hermodice > Hermodice carunculata. The sequence continues at coordinate 11,039 of CAXHWN010002647.1, read as the reverse complement.
CTCATCGTCGTCACCATCCTTGTTGTCTCTTTTGTGCTGACGTGTTTTTCAGTTTACCCTGTGTGCTTTGGTTGGTCAAGAGCTTCACTTGCTCAAGTTGTATTGTGGTATCATATACACTGACTTGAAATGAAGCTTATTAGTAGTAGTAGTAGTAGTAGTAGTAGTAGTAGTAGTAGTAGTAGTACAAGTGACATTATTCATAACCTTAATCACGTAGCCTACTTTCTCTGCCAAATTTCAGCAATAAATAACTCCCTTCTTTGTAATTAAACTGCATTTGTTACAGTTGCTATGGCAATTAGAGCGTGAGTCCACGTATACGCGGATCCTGAGGTGAAGGTGTTTTAAAGATTCATCTGCAGTGAAAATTCACCAAGCTATAACTCGAATTCATCACAATGTCTCCAGTCTCAAAATGAAACCTTTTTGTAGCTGTCTTTGTCGACATTTAATGCACGCGTAGTCCTCAACGATGAGCTCGACGAAAGTAAAACTGTTTCCCCCGATTACATTGATAATTGGCAGGAGAAACATTTACTTATTTTTTCAGTGATGTCTAATCAGAGCACACCATCTCTGTGGGAAATGGCAATTTAAGAGTCAGATGGCCTAATACATACAAACTGTATCACTACAAGTCTCTAGCACTCAAACTGTTATCTTTTCATCTAACACTGCAATGTGGTTGACAAGTTCGACTGCAATATGTAATTAACGTGTCGTCAGAACACTGAGTTATTGGAGTTACTGTTCACAGGCTAGTCTTCATTCTTTTGGCAGCTGTGGTATCCTTGCAAAAACCAAGAGACATTCCTCAGACTCCCAGTACGGGCGCACTTAATATCTAAATAAACAGGTCATGCCATCTGGTGATTAATACAAACTAAATGTAATCTAAGTTAATTAATATATGTTACATATTTATAACACATACTACTACTGCTGCTGCTACAACAACAACAACACCTACTGCTATTACTACTACTACCACTACCAATAATAATAATAGTAATAATAATAATAAAGATAATAAATAAATAAATAAATAAATAAATACATACATAAATAAATAAATAAATAAATAAATAAATAAATAAATAAATAAATAAATACCCCCCCCCCCAACAGAGTTCAATGACACTTTAAAAAGACACCTCGCAAGGTAGCGAGGGTAAGCTATCAGGTATCTTTTTCAATCCAGTTGTCGACGACGTCTTCATTAGGAAGAGGTCCCTATAAGCCTGTACATCTGCATTTTCGAGCAAAATTTGAGGTAATGTGACTCCCTGTTTGAAACCCTAAAAACTTGAGGTTTACCGAAAACTCTGGGAGAAGTCAACCCTGTTACTTAAAATGCTTAATTAACATTTAAGTTCTAATTAGTTATATAGAGAATCTATCCAGTGCTAGCTGGCAGTCGAAGACAACCTTTGTGGTGCGAGTTTCTTTTTTTTTTTTTTTAAGCAAGGCTTGCCGAGCTAAAACCGAAAAATGTTACGAGTGCCACATATACTGTCCGAAACTGCCAACCAACGCTACAAGCCTTGCGAAAACCGAAAAATATCGCAACAACACGTGCTACAAACGTTGTTTCTAGGTGCCAGCTAACGCTAATTTTGTTTATCCCATACCTATATTTAACAGGACTAGCAGACTGTATCTTCGAATCTAGCGAATTTCCACATCGCGCTGCTGGCCTGATTGTATTTATATTTCCCAACACGGGCTTGGCCACTTTACTCATAGAACATGACCTATATATGTACGCCATGAAGAAAATAGTTCAGAATAGTGTATTGATTTTACACAACAAACTTGAAAGTAATACTATTTCATACGCATTTATTTGTCCAAAAGATAAAAATAAAATTTAAAAAAAAGCAATTTGGACACATGTGGTTCACAAAATTAGTCTCTTACGGTGTATTGAGTATGGGAAAGCATCACTGTATTGGACAGCATCACTCAGTCTCGTTACATCTGCAACGACATGATGCGCAAACAGCTGATCTCATTAAGTATGTTAACTGAACACATGCAATGATCCACTGCGGCAGTGATGACACATGTTAGATATTGCATACATATGCAAGTTTAATATGTAAAATTGGTAATTCTTAACCCTCCCCCCCTTGAATTAAGACTGAGTCAACAGCTTTCCTTGGCATGGGTTGGGCACTAAGTGCCCAACCCATGCCAAGGAAAGCTGTTGACCTGGGGCATGTGATCTTGATAAGTCTCATGTACATTTCTCAGTCAAATTGTTTTTCATAACTGTTGAAATAAGCTGAAAACACTGAAGCAGACGACATTTGACCACCAGCCGGTTTTGGCCGGTTTGAGGGGGAAAGGGTTAAAGGCGTTCATCAATACGGGACACCAGAATTAAACAATATGTACTCCTATGGCATTATTACATTAGGACGTTACCTCAAAGCCCAGCATTGCCACCAGAAAGATTAAGTAAATTTGAATGAACTTTTAATTTAACACAAAAGTTTCTAATCTCACGAAAGCTAGATCAATTTGGCAAAACCACATTTTTAGGCCTACTCTTGTGACAACTACTGTCAGATTCAATATTTGGTAAAATGTGTTTGCGTTTTCGAGGAGGTGAATGTGTTTCCTGTGTAGGTGCATAGTTGTTAATCGTCAGGGACCGAGTGGTGCATTCATGAAACAGTCCAGCAGGGTAACTATACAAATATGATTGTGGCTTTCGAGTTGAGCTTGACGATTGGGAGAATGGAGTGTGGCCAAACAGGCTGGCATTGTTAAGTTGTTCTCCTTGACTCATGTTGAGAATTTTAGAAATGCATTGATGTTGTTCAAGTGCATTTCACTCTGCGGATTTATACTCTCTACTCTCTTATAGCCAGTTAGTCGTATGATGGCGTGTTGGGGTACATTGTTGTCTTTCAACAGTTGAAGTAGATACTGCCGTGCAGAATGATTAGTGGGACATTTACCACTGTCAATCCCAGCCTCTTTGAGCATTACAGACATTGGTTTAGACAAATTTTTACTCCTATTGGCTTAGATCATCGATCATGATGTTCAGGTCTGCGTGGCGGGTCTCGTGCATTTGTCTGGTCTCATTTTCTTTGGCAAAAAACTCGTGATGTGCTTTCAAAAGTCTGTGTTTTCATCCATGTATTTAAGTTCTCTTGATCTCACCAAAAAAAAAAAAAATCATCAGTATCATCCTCTGCAAAATGCAGAAATCTAAGCCTGGAAATTGAAAGTTCAGTTTCATTTTGATTTGGTCCAGGATCCAGAGATTTTGACTCAGCATTGATGGTAAATGTAGGTTTACCCAAAATTGTACGAAGCTATGCCTATTTGATGTAGGAAGTTCAATTTCATTGTGATTGGACGAGACTTTCACTCTTGAAGGCCGTAGGGATTGCCTCAACAAATAAGATCACTGACAACAAACAGCTGTTTCACAATGGTAATGTCCACTTTTGTTTTGTTAGAAGTCGGTACTCTTTCAACAGTACAGTCAACTAAAGTTATGGTCATAGTAGGGCATTGAATATGCAAGAGAAAAGTCGTCCACGCCCATTCAAGTAGCTTGCCAATGAGAACTGAGTTTTAACAATAAGGGAAGTTATCTGCTACCGGTTGCAGATAGGAAAGGTTAACATGGCTAGAGATACGCGGTAGGTACTTGAGAAAAAACATTCATTTTGCCTATTTCCAACATATTTCAATTAGCTCACGTGGCAAGAATAATTTGGAAAATACCAATCCGTGTGATTGTTATTCCATATACACCAAAATATAAACGTTGTTTGCTTATGGCCTGGCCTGGAGGGTAACCTGTTCTTTGCTTGCAGCTATCTAGCAGTGCATCTAGTCTCTTTCCAAGTATTGCAGTCTGTACCCACCTAAAACATGTTTGACTTTAGTGTTTACTAAGTTAGTGTTCACCTACTTAGTATACCTACAAATCTTTATATGAAACCAACTGACCCATTGATCCCTAATATTCAAATCGTTGCAAATATGCGCGTATTTTTAACAATAGATGTGAGTTAGCAAAGTCGGCAAATTTAACATGCAAGTGAACGGGGACTTGAATTGGTGTCCCCCCACAGCCTGATTCTGGTTTCTGCCACCAGAGGTCAGTGATGTTCCAAAGGTAACAGAGACTTTTAAATAGTTTGTATAGCGGAGATATTAGGTATCTAGGTGCATCAGTATTATAGCGAACTGAACTAAAAGCAAGATGATCCTCTGTTATTAGCCTACCTTCGCATATGACATTTCGTAACGCGGAATACTAGCAAAGTTGGCAACACCACATTTCGCCTTTTCAACAAACGAAATGATACAGGGGCGAAGGTTTTATATATAATGGACACCGAGACAGCCGGAGAAGAAGAAAGAAATGCATTTTAGACACGCCGTGAACACAAAGCTATCCACTTATTCCAAGACTGTTAGTACCTTTCACAGTAAATATATAAATTTACATATCCGCTGTTCCTCGGATTGTCCTTAGGTACTGGAGAAAAAGGTAATTGAATGTAATATATGCACATACGAGAGAGAGAGAGAGAGAGAGAGAGAGAGAGAGAGAGAGAGAGAGGGAGAGAGAGAGAGAGAGAGAGAGAGAGAGAGAGAGAGAGAGAGAGAGAGAGAGAGAGATTATCTCACGTTTGTGAAGATTTTAGAAGTACAAACCATGTATATAAATTTCATATAGGCCAGACTACTATGGGATGTATGATTAAGTCTTTACGAAGCACTATAATAGGCCTTCTGTTCAGCACATTAACAACCGGAAGAGCGTCTATAACCGGTTGAGTACCTGTACCCGGAAGAGTATCTACGAGAGAGAGAGAGAGGAGAGAGAGAGAGAGAGAGAGAGAGAGAGAGAGAGAGAGAGAGAGAGAGAGAGAGAGAGAGAGAGAGAGAGAGTAAAATTCCAAAATAAGTAAAGAGTGACCATGTGTATATACGTAGTACAGACCTGTTCATTATATATACTCATTACCTTTGACTTTAATATGGCTGAATGTTTTAGAGTAAAAAATGAATGCTTCATCTGAAAAATAACCAAATAAATTCGGGAAAGACCATTAAAAAGCAGGGATCTTGCCACCTTGCGAACAATTTCTTTTCTTCCACCATGTATATTTCCATCACGCTTCAGCATAATCTGATTGGAGAAGAAGACACCAGTAAACACATGAAAAAATGTTTTTAAAAAGTTTTTTTAAAAGAACTTCCCAAACTAATGGCGAATGACCATTTAAAAAAAAAAAAAAAAAAAACCGAAAAAAAAGAAAAATGTCATTGCAGACCCACAAAACCGTATACCAGCCATATATGGAGTAAACGCGGGCGACGGTCTTGCAAAAAGTGTCAGCTGAGCTACAACGGTATTTTAAAAAAAGCAAACTTATTGCTACTTCCTCATAGAAATGCATGAAAAAATACAGCTTATGAAAAGTGAGATGACTGATTAAATCAAAAATTTTTTTTTTTTTTTAAATAAACGTTTTCTACTTTCAGCCTGGGTAGACTAAATGCTCATGTTTGAAAAGGGGAACCAAATTTAAGGGATAGGTTGCTTCCTACGTGTCTGCAGAAAAGGAGGAAAAAAACTTTGTGTTTATTGTTATGGCGACAGCTTGTGTCTTGAGGACAATAAATGAGAGAAATGAGCCGAGGTTTTGTATTTTCACACAATGTACAGGGGGTCTTTCAATCGTTCACTTCATCCACGTAAATTTGCCTTGGTATTCAGGCAGTTCTACGATGCGTGTGTTCAGAAGCTCATGATTCCTAAAATGAAATACATTTCCATGTCATTGAACATCGATCCAATGCAAGTAACTGTAGAAGGGTTCCCGTCCCTTAAGCGTTATTGCGCAAGAATGGGTTATTCTGTCTTGTAGATATTTTTTCCTTCTTGTTTGCATCTGCTGGTAGAGAGTGGTTCTCTGAAGATGTGAAGCTACATATCATTTAGCTGCTAGGTATAGGTCTGTCGCTGTTTCTGTAGCTGTGGTATACACACCCCCACACCCACACCCACACCCACATATGTATATATAAGCGTTTATCATTGAATATAACGACTTTGATACAAAGATGAAAGTCATATAGCAACCAAATTTGTTTATATTTTACGTTCCATTATGAGGTCTGAACAATATGAAAGTTGTTATCCTATGCTTGGCTAATCCTGACTATAAAGTCAACCACTTATAGTTTCAGCCTAGACTTTATACATAATCTTCAACATATGTACTATCAAATTCCTGCGGCAAATTGTTGAAAATTATCAAGTGAAGATTACAAATTAATGGACCGGCCTGTGATATTTAAAAAAAAAAAAAAAAAAAAAAAAGTTGCGTTTACCCATATGCAGCCTCCACTCAACTCATTTACAGACCAATCCACATGTGCAATATCAAAGGCCTACCTTAAACCTCTCAAGGTATGGCGTCAATAGTAGAATTAAACTAAACGTCACATAGGGAATCATACAGAGATCGGCCATGTGCAATATTCCTCTAGTCCTTGTGAACCAGCTTCACGTGGAATGTCAGATACCTACACGTAGGTCGTATAGTTCGCGCTTCATGACCGTACATAATTTAATTAAGAAGGTCCACTGTTTGTCCGACATGTGTCGATGTCACTTAAGTGTAGATAAGCATTATGGATGGACATGCTCAAATTAACTTTTTAGCCAAAATCACATCAATAATATTGTAGTAGTGAGCGTGACGTAAAGGTCACAAAAATACACGCTGAACATCTCATACATGATTATTGAATACCGACAGTATTTAAGGTAACGTTTGTGTTTTTCGTAAGACCCATGTAACCGTATTTTGCCACAAGTTTAAGACGTGTGTTTTCTAAATGCCCACAAGACGTCCTATTTAGCGTGGTCATAATTTAGGGAGATATAGAGCCAGCCTCATGGCAGTCAGTTGGTATATTTGCGGTATTCACCAATGGAAGAGGACACGTATCTTCTCGCCTGTCATTTTCATTAACTGTTCGTACTCTGAAAAACCTCCAACGTTAACAGTCGTGAGTATTATTGATTATCGATTTATGAGTTTGTGAAACTTCTGTATTTGTTATATGTGCGTGGTACTACTCATGTGTATCGTTTTGTAGAATTTATGTGAACACTTTACAAGTTTGGTATTTCATGTCATTGCTTGTGTTGCGGATTTTCACCGTTACTCGTTGTCGTTCGCGTTACAACTCGTTATTTATCTTCCTCAGTGTAATAAAATTTCATATCGTTGTTTTAGACGGTATTTGATATTTCCAGATGGGTTCAAAACATACTGTGCGCAACTGTGAATTGTGGACGAGTACAAGTTGTTCCTTGCCAAAAGCAAACTACCAGCATCGCGCAATTTTCGCGCAAAAGTTCACACATCATATTCACTAAAACTGTCAAAATGGGATTAGATACATGTCATATTTAGGTAAAATAGGTTCGCCCTGTATGCACAGTGCTTCACTGATAAAGCCCAGTTAATATTCCTGGATATTTCATTATCCATTGTTCTCAAGCTTTATGAATATATTGAAAAGCATATTCTTTATTTCAGACCATAATCTAAAACTATAAACGTTGTAACCAAAACGTTCCTCTAGCATATTTTACCTACAAAGGAATTTTTGCTCTTAATTCTGCATTTTTTTTGTTAGTTGCTCTTTTCCCTTTAAAATCGTTCATAGTCTCTCAAATTATATTAGTTTATATACGACCTGTGTTTGGCCCGGATCAAGATAACTTGGCCTCCACACCATTTATCAGAGTCTTATATTATATACTACAAATAAAGCGAGTCACGAATTATGGTCATCGTAGACCAATCTGGAAATCATGAGTCCATACCAAATGAACGCACTATGATTAATGGCGATTATGCCAACCGATGCGTGACCAAGGATAAATTGTTTTCCGAAACTGCATGTGGGATGCAAATATCATCCCAGTGCGTTGAAATGAAACGTCTGCAGATTAGTTGTCACATTTCATTAGGTGCAGGGACTCCAGTCTACCCCTTGGTTTTGCAATTATGATTATGTTGATAGAATCTAAGGCACTGAATTGAAAGAGTTAATTATAAACAATCCTTATATGTACTAGGCTTAAATAAGAAGATGCCCAAATTAAAAATACACCCAAATACCACAACACAAACTGTCATATATTTCATCCGAGCAAAGATTCTTCCGGAGTAACAATGTACTTTTTTCGAGATAAAAAAAGAGAAAATCGACAATTAAATGAATTGATACCCAGATGAATGAATGAATAAATTAATAAACAAACAAACACACAGCAAACAAACAAACAAATAAACAAACAAACAAACAAACAAATAAATAAATAAATAAATAAATAAATAAATAAATAAATAAATAAATAATCAGAGTTCATCAACTTGGTGGTGGGTTAGGCCAGTGCAGTCCAATAAAATGAAACGAAATGAAATGATACAAATAATAAACAACAGTTTCATGCCTTTAGCAACACCTTCTGGTGGTATTCTTGTAGGCATCTCTGCCAACATGTACTCTTATCCACAAGTTTTGTTATGCAATACCACAAAACGACAGCAGGTTCATGCAGTGAACAACTTTGGTGGAGACTGAGGCAAGGTGCTTATGCTTTAAGTTTAACGAAAAACCAAAACGCCACCTGCCGAACAAAAATGGTCCACGGATCATTCGCACTGTTTTTTATGCATATTTCAAGCGATTGGGACTGTGATTTTGGGAAACTTATTCCCAAATACAATATATATATATATATATATATATATATATATATATATATATATATACTGGACTATGGTCGTTTGAAAACAAACAAACAAGAGTAAAAACCTACCCAAAATACAACTCCACCAACACCAAGTTTGATGGAATCCTGTGAATAACCATAAATGTCCCAAATCAAATTTACAGTGATTGGAATGCATACATGTACAAACAGATATCCAAGTTTTTAGAAAAAAAGTTAAATTCAGCGATTAAGGGTAGCATCACCTAGTCAACAACTTATCCGGGTTTTCCACAAAGTACTTTCAAGAGCACTTCGTCATAACTTGATTATCATTTTTTGAGACGACATCAGAATATTTTAAACAAATAAGAAAGAAGTAAAAATGCAGCGCCGCGTGTTAAACAAATTTAGGTCTAGGGAAGCTTAAAATCGTGACTTTTTTTTTTAGAATTTCCAGAGCAATTCTCCTTAACATTAGATATTGCAAGAGTTTGCCGAAAAAGGGGAAAAATATATCATGAAAAAGGGGAAAAATATATCATCATCTGCAAATCTGTGACGGGCGACCGCTTAGACAAACTCTGTAAAGAGTTGCTCATGGTAGATTCCTACCAAGTGTAAATATGATCCTTACCAGCGATTTTGAACACGTCGGAAATGTCAATTGCTGGTGGAGAACGGACGGATTACGGAAGGACAGACGAACGAATAAATTAGAACAATCCTAAAAGCACAGCTGGTTGCAAAGTTAGCTGAGCACAACAAGCAATATGCGGACCGTTCGGAGGTAGGCAGAGACATATCTGCAAATGCCAAAGCATTAATAAACATTTTTAAAGATGACCGTCACCCCCTCCCCCCCAAAAAGGTAATAGATTGTAACGCCACCTAGGGAAGAAAACAAATTGAAGTGCTGTCAAAGACATATCCCTCCCAAATGTAGATATAATCCAGCAAGCGGTTTCAGAGGAAAGGTGAATGATTTAAAAATGAACGTGAATCGACAAGGGATCATCCAATAAGTTTACCTGACCGAGAAATTACTTCCGCTAAAATAAAACCCCACAAACTGGGTACCACAAGAGCTTTACTTGCATGGCAGATGAAGCCGCAATTTTGTCTGTAGAAGAGCGCGTGTGCATCTAGTTTCCTTTTATATATATATATATATATATATATATATATATATATATATATATATATATATATATATATATATATATATATATATATATATATATATATTGTCAACAGTCATTACATAGTGTTTGGAGATACCAAATATAAGCAATAATCACCGATCAATTCAGAGTGGTATTAGGTGGCTATTTATTTTGGTGTCAGCTTGGTACAGTAATGATCAATGTTCCTAATAACATTTTCACCTGTGGTTGCCAATATTTGTGTAAAGTTATTAGTATATCCTGAGCTATGTATATTACTTTCATATAGTGGACATTCGCACAACATATGAAACCACACTTTGATCCTCGACTTGTACAGTATATGCAGTGTTCTTCTGCTTTTGAGATGCTCTTATGCCTCTCAGTTTCTACATTAAGCTTATGGCACACGCAGCGAGATCTGCTTAAAGAAACCCTGAAGTTTTTAAACATGATTGACCTCAAAAAATAAGAATAAGACCTTGTGCCATTTCTCAAAGTCAATGTGATTAACTGTCTCTTCTCTAATTTTCTAACCAATTCTGTTTTGCAACATCTTGTATTTGGTTTTGATTAATATAAGAAACATGTTTGCATTACCCAGAAATGCAGAAATAATACACCCTAAAGTTACGCTCATCTATCATACATCTAAGATGTATAGCCAAAGCTACTCTATCATTATCATCTAAATTCTTTAAGATAATGTAGTACTGTTTGGATATCTGTTTTCTCTCATCGGGACAATAGTAAGCCAGTATTTGATGCAGTTATACATATATGACACTGACAATGGATACCTTCCCAGGTCACCTAGCACTGCATCATTCCATGCAATTGTCATTTAATACATATTCACCAACATTTAAACGCACAAATTCAATTGCTTGTTATTCTTCTGCAAAACTTAGACTAGTGTCATACTTTGAATTGGATAGATAGATGAATGTATGAAAGAACGGACAGACAGACAGATAGAGATAGACAGACAGACAGTTAAGTACATAGACAGACAGACAGACAGAAAGATAGATAGATAGATAGATAGATAGATAGATAGATAGATAGATAGATAGATAGATAGATAG
>CAXHWN010002646.1:0-17000 GCA_964020975.1 Hermodice carunculata | reverse complement strand
ACTTATTGTGAAAAAGCAGATGGTTGCTAAAAGCGCCAATAACCTGGGAGCAACAGGAAAACTTGTGGTCGTCTTTTGTAAGAAATTGGACAAATTTCATTCCCTGTGAATATAAAAAGAAATATGATGTCAAAGTTTAGGTAGACCCAATATCCTCTTGCATGAATTGAAAATGTTGAATTAAATAGGAATGCAAATGATTATTATGCATAGCAGAGGAATGTGGCGGAGGAGACAGGGCTCATTTTTTGCAACAAAACGACCTTCGTTCGCGTTCTAACATTGAGCAGGTTTAAATAAAATCTTCATATGCTTGTTTTTTGCCGATATGAAACATCTATTTCGCAATTACATGGGTAAGTGTCGCCGAAAATGTATCACACTTCTCCTTATACTATCAAAGAGCATTTCGGTTTATAAAATATAAGCTCTGAGGCCAGTTTTCACAAGATGTGCTACATTTGTTGCTTGGAAACCATACTACTTGACCAGTTGGATACTTCCACTGTTAATGCTATCAAGCGTGCGGCTTCTGCTAAGATATGACATCACCAGAGTCGCTTCAATTAATTGCACAGTGCTTCCTCTACCGAGATACAAGCCAAAGGCAAATGTTTAGAAATGCTTCGTGATGGAAAAGAGTCCAAAGTCCTAGCCTAGAATGATATGCATGCGATACTGCGATCACTGTGCGGACCGTACAATATTTACCCAAGAATGTTGCAGGATTGCTTCCAAGCCTGAGGTGAATCTCTGCAGTAAGCTCCCTCCTGTTGATACCACATCAACCTAAATACCCTCCCCTACAAAACACTTTGGAGTACCATATGCAATCAAATCCCAAACATTGCCAGGGAAACGTTATAACAATACATAATGCATGTAGACTTGAGTCAATATTGCAAAGTGGCGCGTGGTTATGAATACGTGATAGGTGAAAGGTGTAGCTGTATTACCTTACACGTGATGCCAAAGCCAGTGATTTCTGCCGCCGGCTTCATGCTCAGACCGCCTTGTCTTTCCTCAACTATACCTCCTATCTCGTTGCTGCTGGCATTACTTGTATGTACCCCATCCACAGGCAACAAGACGGGAACAAATAAACAGCGAGTTTATACCAATATTCCGTGATATGGTAAGTCTACAGATAGATGTCAGTTCCCGGCTATCTTTCTCCGTAGCTAGCGTTCTATTCGTTGATCATACTTTGTCTTGGCGAAAACAATACCGGGTGGTCCGCAGGTTTTGCTTGTCTATAACTGTGCACAATAGTATGTGCACTCGTCGATGTTATCGCACCACCAGCCAAATGACAGGATGAACAGTGCAGAAGTAATCTTCACCATCCATCCAATTTAGAGACCATGATAAAATTATCCCCGACCAGCGCTATGTACATTAGCATAAAATCTATACACTCGTCCTCGCTAACAGTGCTTTCGTGATACAACTATCCTTGACCAATAAACGCCATCTGGTTGAGGTTTGAGTAATATATATTTTCTGGTTGTTGTTTCATTCTTTGAGAACCAGGGCTTCCTAAAAATGCCAACGCGTGCGATGAGCATGCCATCTACGCTTCTACCTCGAGATGTTACAACATCAGTGCAAGATAGCCTGCCTTTTTCAACATGGGAGCTACTTGGGAAAAAATGTTCAGATATGCTGTAGGTAACCGTAGGTGTGTCTGACCCAATCACAATTGGTGCTTATTTGACTGAATCGACAGCGCATATACACTTGCCCTTGGTTCCCCATCCCTGACCTTTCTCGCGAAGCTATTTTCATACCACAAGTTCCTCCATTATAGCCAAACTTCAGTCAAAAAATACTATTTTTCTTGGAACCACCGAAGCAATAGCCAACGATTGCAATAGTGACAAGCTTCAATGTATCCTTTGTAGTCAGAACTAAGACAATGCCTGAAGAATATTTCCAATATTGCCATACATTATGCTGGCTACGGTCTAAATTAAAGTGGACAGGTGGTGACATACCAGTGAAAACAGATTTGCTAACGAGTCTCTCTAACCCTCGTTTGAAATTTGGGTGCAAGTAGGATTGCAGAAAGCGAAACAAGTACCAAGGGATAAAAATCAATTGACTTTAATGATCCACTGCCCGCAGGCTGGACGTTAAGATCAAATATCATTTTGGCATGTGGCCAGTCGCTGTCTGTCATGTGTAAGTTTGTTCAGACAGTGCTTTTCAATTTCAAGAACATAATTCCAGACTGGCATTGTCATATGTATCCCATCTTTAAAACAGTAATAATTCTTCAATAATTTGAGCAGAGTCAAATAATCCCCTTTTAAAGTACACCTGTTGTAATTACTATATTTACATCTCTTGACAAAGGACACTGCCCATATATCGCAGTAACCCTCTATAGTAAAATCTATCTTTCTATTAAATGCATGTTGATGTGACCAGTGTCATAGTTCCCATTGCTTGAGTACTCTTTATGGTAAGTTGTACAGACACCAGAAGAGGACTTGATCAGCTGCTGTCTGAGTCGGCTCATAGATTGGGAAATTCCGATGTAGATTACGTAAAATAAAGGCAACAATATTTGGCCAATAACATCCTGATATATGTTGGTTGTTTGTTTAAAAATATCATAGATGTTGGTGACACACGCCGAATCCATCAGGATCGCAACAAAATGCAGTGGTATGAACCTAGAACCCTTTAATCACTAAAAGGCCCCACTGGTCCTCAAGGATGACGTGACACCATCTATTAATTACATCCTATCAGTCAAAAGATGTGAAGTTATCAACTTGATCAGTGATATTCTTGCATAATTAAAGTAATCCATGCTTATGCTTTTTCACGTCAAACATATAAATGTCTCAAATAACCTATTATGACGTACGATTAAAGATTTACCACGCCTAAAATTATGTGATGATCAAACCTAAACACCACCTTAAACGTGCTCTTGTTAGTAACGTTTTGTCAGCCACGACAGAAAATAGTTCTATCACAGTACATTATGATGTACTAAGTCGGAATAAGACTTTGATACTTATAAAGAAAATCACTCGATCGAAGTTCAATAAATCTACAGCGTCGTACAGGCCAATCATATTTATTTCCTAAATTTGACGAAGACAAAAATATCTAATCAATAATTGTTCTGGGCAAATTGTCAGATTTACAAATATCCCTAAATTCTGTGTCAGGTGATGCAACAAAAGAAAATGTGTGACATGATTCTGATTTTCCAGAGTAATCATCTAAATTTCGCCGAGTGGCCTCCTTGGCCCGCACACAGAAGTAAACACATAGTGAGTTCAGTTCACAAGCAATGCATAGACTCGATAAGGCAGCGTTTTTAGATTTTAAAAGACATAAAAATGTTCTGTGAGCAATCAAGTCAACTGGGAAGGCCCGTCTCTGGAAATACCAAAGGGAATCTGAAAAAATTTACCGCGTGACAGCACGAACCAAGATCTGTAAGTGATGACGTCACATACGATTACAGTATATCGTCTCATGAGAAAGTCAGGCCCAAATGTTTGCTCAAGCAGATTAATCGGGAGCGTGTTGCACAAGCAAATATAGGGGTAGGTAATTAACCAGGGACCTCTACAATGTGAACCCCATGACAAACAATCAGTCGGTAATTATACTCAGTTATTACCTTACAGAACACAGAAAGGACACCTCGTCCGAGAAGTGCGAATGTCTATTAACGCAAAGAGCATACAATGTTGTTGACCATTTGGCCAAAGAAATCGAGTGTCGTATTAGAGCTCCAAGGGTACCTGCCATTAATTATTACATTATGATCAAAGGAAATTTCATTAGTAAATCCGTTTCCCTGTCCATGGAATCAATATGCACTCAATCAGTCGAATTTGGCATGGTTAAAAGTAAACTTATACTCCACTCGCTCTTTCTACAGCCAGCTGATGTAAAAAAAAAAGTTTGCAAAATTGAGAATATTACAGTTTCATAATTTCTGTATGACGTAAGTCGCTGTTTTCGTGCTAAATTAGTAGTAGTAGTAGTAGTAGTAGTAGTAGTAGTAGTAGTAGTAGTAGTAGTAGTAGTAGTAGTAGTAGTAGTAGTAGTAGTAGTAGTAGTAGTAGTAGTAGTAGTAGTAGTAGTAGTGTTATTCGAGAGGGCTTTTGTTTTATCTAATTTGGTTTCCATATTGTTAGCGCTTCAATATTTTTAGATTTACAGTAATTCACTGATTTAGGAAACAAACGCAATTTTTTCACTGATTTACTGAGGTTTTTGTCCATAACCTACGAATAATGTACACAAATACGCCGTTAGTTATATTGACTAGACAACAAGGCTTACTGGCAGCAAAATTACGAGTTGTTAGTCTCATGGAAAATATCGATCAAGATTTTGTGAAACTGAATAGTCAGAAGGTATGGGAAAGAACCACATGAAAGAGCACATTTTAAAGATAGATATCAAACGATAGGTTCCCAGGCATTTTCCTCTTGAATATTTCAGCCCCCCCCCCCCCCTGCCCCATCAAAGAGTCAACATTTTATAGTTTCCTTGTGTGGTGAAAGCAAAGTGATCCTGCTAAACATTCAGAGCTGGTCTGACAATTTCTTTTGAAAACATCCAATTTCTGGAATTTCGGTTATCCCTGTTGGTGCAGGACTTTAAGCAATTGGCAACCAACATTCGTCTAGTGTATAAAAGCAAAGGACCCAATTTTCAACTATGTTATCGTTTTAGTCTTTATTTGGATTATTACATTGCCTCTATAGATAAATGTTAACCATTTAAGCATTGGAATAATGGTCCAATGTTATATTGCCATTTCTATACATTTCTCTTCTTTTCGTTCACATTCTTTTTGCGAGCAGAGCTACATTGGACCAGTTTCCCAAACTGTTTTCATTATCGTGTTGAACGAAATATATTTAATAAAAACCTGCTCATTGTGACATCTTCTTGCGTGTAATGTTGTCCATACTTCGGTTTGATCTGCGTAATTTCGATGGGTTGAGGATATCGTTGCCTACAAGTTTGGTTTAGAATCTATAGGACATTTTTTCCAATATCCGATGACTACTACTCTGAAATTTTGCCCCCTCTAATTATCCTCTTTCTCTTGCTACTTAATTATATATATGTATATATATATATATATATATATATATATATATATATATATATATATATATATATATATACATGTATATATATATGTGTGTGTGTGTGTGTGTGTGTGTGTGTGTGTGTGTGTAATTGCATACAGTGGTGCAGTTAAATTTATATGGATCATCCCAAAAGAAAAGCTTACATTTACAGTGTTAAGCTTTGATGTCAGTCTATGCAGATAACATTGTCTACACAATGTAAAAAGTCTCCATATACTTCCTATATACACTGTACAGATACGGAGATTTCACCTTTTATTCTGGTAACCTTGCGGTCAGTAATTTACCTTGTAACTGATTGACAAATTACAATGACTTTCCGAACAAATACAGTAACTAAGTAAGTTAGCAACAGATTTAGCAGTGGGTTACATTAAATGTTATAATTTTTACATTGAATATTGATGCAGTATTTGTTTCCCTGGCCAATGAACCCAATGACACGTGTATCTGGTCAGTTCTGATGTGTTTACGTTAAGGAAACTCAAACCTTCAGAAAACAGTGTACACGTGTTTGACGTATGCGATACTGAAGGTCTTTCTGTGTTCGTATCTACTGGTTCAGACTCTGCAACACATTTTCTAATTTGCCCCGAGGCAACCGTGAAGGTTGCATGATTAGGCAGCTTTTAATAAACAGCAACCTAGCCTAACAAATGGTTTTCCCCGCGCGTAAGAAGAAAACCTCTTAATTGACCCTTGGATTGACTTTGGATTATTTGTTCCAAAGTCTTCATGTGAGGCCTTTGACTCGATGAAGTAGGTTTTAGCATAGATCATTTCGTGCCAGTAAAGAAAATACAGGAAATTATAGTGCACACAGTCATGAAAACCAACTGTCAATCCTGAGTTTTTCGCGCGGAAAAGCGCTCGAATACCTGCACATTGCACGTGCACTTGAAAGTGTGGATTAAGGCGGCTCAGTTGGCTCGTTTATTCCGCAGGTACGTTGATATGGAATCAATGCCAGAATCATCAAAATATGGAGTGTTTACGCAAAGCCCGGAAATGACAACAGTGGATCGGTTTAAAAATCCATATTTACCCTTTCCTGTCAAAATAAGACACTCAACAGCTGATCAGCCCGTTAAAAAATGGAGAGCTTTATCACTATAGCTCTTACCATGGAGCTACCACGGAACAGCCCCATGTTCTTGCCAATGTACTTGTCGTTCAAAATATAGTCTATTAACATCAAATAAAAACAGAGCAGACGACATCTTACATCTGAGTGCTTTAGGGCAATGTGAGCGGGAAAGTGTTAAGTTGTAATTTTGCGGCAGCCATTCCCAGGCGACTGCCTCACCGCGATCACAGACGGTAAAATGGAGACAGGGAAGCGGCAGAGAATTATAAAATTATGGGCAAGTAGACTTGTGCATTTTAATTATTCATTGCATGTATTTCACGCCCCTCCACTCTGTCCCGGTATGTCTTTCTCTTTGTGCACTCGCAGAACAGAGGATTGTCGTTTCGAGGTTATAAAGAAAAATTGACGCTTTGGCTGCAAGCTGGATCATCCAAATAAAACTAACAATTATTATTGCCAAGGAGGCTACACGGGTGGCCTCTTTGTTATTAACATTATCGCTCCTGTGAAACAGAACAAGGTTATGAGTATCTCGCGAGTTTGCTCAAGATTAACCATTTTTGGTACATTATTTTGCTTTCCTTATCATCATCATCATCATCATCATCATCATCATCATCATCATCATCATCATCATCATCATCATCATCATCATCACTATTATCATCATCATCATCATCATTATATTACATTCTTCACATTTTCCTGGGTCAGGACACTTCATGGGAAGAGTAAGGGAATGGTAAAATGACAATTGCGATGAAGAAAATGGAAAGTTGAACTGACGTCGGAAAAGATCATAGGTTCAAACACAAAACATTACGAGAAAAAAGCGCAAAAATATAACCAATATTTTGGCAACAAACAAAAAAATACATTTGCAAATTTATGGCGTAGTCGAAATGTATGCTATGGTATCCTATGGTATGGTGCGGTATAGTGTGGTATGATATGGTATCCTATGGTATGGTGCGGTATGGTACGGGATGATATGGTATGCTGGTATCCAATGGTATTGTACGGTATGGTATGGAAAGGTGTGGTGCGGTACGGCTGATGCTGCTATCGAAAAATGCTATTCAATTTAACCCTTTCCCTTAAATGGTATGGTATGGTATGACTGATCCTGTTGTCAAAAGGTGCAATTTAATTTAACCCCTTCCTTTGAACTAAGACTGAGTCTACTACATTCTTTTGATGTCGTTTGGGAGCTGGGCCTTGGTTGGGCGCTTATCGTGGAAGCCATGCCAGGGACAGCTGTTAACCAGGGTCATGTTATCATGGTAGGTCTCATGTACAATACTCAGTCAAACTCTCTTTTCATTATTGAAATTAGTCGAAAACATTGAAGCCGATGACATCTGATCGCCAGGTTTAAGGCAAAAAGAGTTAACCGTAACGAATTAATGCATCCATTTTTGAACAAATAAATGGTGTGTAATTTATTTTATATATGCGTCAGACATTACAGTCACACTCATGTTTGCATTTACTTTATCGCAAGGTTGACATATACCGCTCTGAGTTTCAAGCGTAACGATGTGAACACATCAACATATAGGATTTAAAAAAGCCACGAGGTTCGCCTGCCAAATTAGCTTGGGCCCACGAAATCATCCACGAAACGTGTCGAATGAGCCTCATTATTGTTTAATATCTCATTTATATGTTCCATAATACACAGAAATTGGGCCAATATGATGAAAAAGAGTGCCTCTTGCCTGCTGGTCGCTTTTTACTCACGTGAGAGATCTGATATGAGTACTCTCCTTTGAACTAAGACTGAGTCAACAACTTTCCTTTGGTGTGGGTTGAGAGTTTGGCTTGGCTTGGACCCTTATCGCTCAACTCATGCCAAGGAAAGCTGCTGACCTGGGTAGTATTATCATGATTGATCTCATCTACAATTCACTACATTGAGGAGCAATACTGCAGGATCGCAATGCCAAAATATGTCAAAGTACAAAAAGTCTGTTTCGTATAGAATCAACATCAGTTTGAATGTGTCTGTGGCATATTTCACGTTCCGAAATATGGTTCTCCATTTCATGACAAGCATGTTCATGTAGAAAGCTTAATTCGATTAATTTCAGGAAAAACGCAGATGAAAACGTTTAATTGAGACATTTACACTATGTGCTCAATTTTCCGTCGTTCCACGAACTTTTGTAATACCACAAATGATCTGAACTTTTCATCAATGGTGACGTTTTGTCTCGATTAGTCCTTTTAGTACTGCCAGCTCAAATCTGTCTGATTGTGTGTAAGCTGAGTTTTATGTTCAATGGTTGACATTAACTTTTTTGAAGTTGCCAATGGGCAACGAGGCAAATTCCAGAAGTTGGTCTAGTCTTTCAAAAGGTGCCCAGTTTTTATCCACACAAGAATAAACACTGAGTCAGACATATTAAAGGTATGAGGCCCACAAACAATGTGACGCAACATTGGTATTTCTATCCACAGTGAATCACCTGTCAAGTACAGATGAATGCAGTTCTGTTTTGCAGCAACCAGTGACACAAGAGAATTTGTTTTAAAGATGCGTGGGGCACCTGGACGCCCGTTAATTTCGAACCTTACATCCCTCAGTAGCTTGTGACGAAACAGATTTGCTCCTAGTAGAGCCACGCAGACCAGAGGTCCATGAAGTTTTGTTTGTTTTTGTAGTTTCCGACCTCTTCTCCAAAAGCGCTTGATGGAAACACTTCAATCTTGAGAAGAAAGTTCTTTAACTTCGTCCATACAAACTTTGATCACAAGGTAGCAATGCTATTATTTCAGGATTTTCATTGGACTTTGAAAATAATCAATAAGTGTACATGATAGCATGGTTAGCACAGGATGATAACATGGTTAGAACAGCATGATAGCATGGTTAGTACAGCATGATAGCATGGTTATTACAGCATGATAGCATGGTTATTACAGCATGATAGCATGGTTATTACAGCATGATAACATGGTTATTACAGCATGATAGCGCGATTAGTACAGTGATGTTACTCAAATGGTGTTTGCAGGAATGTGTGGAGTTGTTTCAAGACCACTGACAGGATCTTTTTTATCTTGGTAGGAGTGTACTTGGTGTTTTTTATCAAATGTGTTTAACATATCACGCTTCACTCAATTTTTATATTTATATGAACATTTTGGTTCACTCAGTGGGGAAATTAAAGAAAAAGTACTAGTTTGAAGACGCCTGGCCTAATGCTTTGGAATTACATAGGCGCACTTTTAGACTACCCAAGACCTCAATTTTCACTCTAGTTGTTTACACTTTCAACTCGGTGTTTGTGTTTTTGTAATTTTTGATATTTTGTCAGAAATTTCTTACTGGATAATTTTCTTTGTAGCAAGTTTGTCCATTTTGCAACTACTGTCATTTCCTAATTTTTAACAAATATCTGAAATTACATAATGCTCAATCATTAATTAGTATGTATGTGAATGTAGTCACTACAGGCATACCAGTGTAAATACATGTTTATACATGTTGTTTTGTCCACATTGTTAAACGCATGCTTAAAATTGTCAGGGATATACGTTGGGTCGGTCTCCGTCAAGTTTAAAGTCACGCTTTAAGTTATTTTATACAATTAATGTTTTCTGGGGAGGGAGGTGAAAGCATTTTCTTTGAAAAGGCATGGCTAAACAGCTTCAAAAAGACGCAGGAACTCTTTTAAGGACCTGTACTTGCTAATTTGTTCCTTTAAATGATTTTGTCGTAATGTACGCCTTTGAGATCGTTGGTGTGATGATCCTGGATAAAAGCAGGATTTTGTTTACACTTTGGTGACCTTGGTATATTTCTAAAGGTCACAGAGTAACTTTTGTGAATTTCTGGACGGAACGGAATAAACTAGATCTTAGTTGAAGTATGTAGCCATATTTCAGGCTTGGTTTTCCGTCCAACAGGGACACCTCCAATACCTTTTTTCTTTGTGCAAACAACACAGTGTAAATGACACTTGTATGCTCGGTCAAAATTGCGTCAGTTCATTCCCAATTGGATAAAACAAACTTTCCCTAATCTGATCACCATTTACTCTATCTCAATTGAAAGTTATATATAGTATAACGCTTTTAACAAGATCACGTTTTTATGTTATATAAGATATATTTTGCGGGTATAGCTGGTACTGTTGTCGATCATATAATCAGCCCCTGTTTTCAGCTTGAGGAATAATTACGATACAAATATACAACAGCTCCCTGCCAACCGTATTGACTGGCAAATTACTATTGATGTGTAAAATCGCAGCTTCAGATTTTCCTATTTGGTAATTTTTGGGGGAGGGGGGGGGGCTTATACTTTTCATTCGAGGTAAGCGTGAGACGGGCTCAATCTAATATCTCTGTATGCATATTGCATTCTCCAAATCGAAAGGTCAATTCTGCCGCTCCAGCGGTAATTGTTGACATTTTTGGCACTCATAATCAGCAGTTCAGCCAAACTGAATAGAATCATGCAAATTAAGGCTTGCTTCAAACCAGCCAGCCAGTAAGAATGTCAATGCATTCTGCTACATTGGTACATTAACGCTCTTTATGGTTGGTATTGCAGCGATCACGTAGGGTAGATTTGATATACGAGGTGCAGACTTGGGATAATTGTAGTTTTTCAACCGTACAAGTAGAGTGTAAAGCCATTCGGTGACTCTCCCCTACCAAATAATTGAAAACAACAAAGAAAAAAAAGTAATTTGCAAGTCGACTCGGTGTGGTGTGATTTTCGATGTAATTTATACCAGATATTGACTGAACATGAGGAGCTTTCAATAATTTTGAATTCAGCAATCAGCCTGGCCTTACACTGTACCTCATGAATCGAGGATTCTGTCTGTGGTATTGGCAAACAAAAAAGCGTGTCAGTCAATGCAGAGACAAACTTCAGTGTCAAATGATCCACTATCGACAAAATGTCACTTGACTAGAAATAATCGCATTGCTTGTCTGGTGTGAATTTATCCAATAGAAGAGAGCGCAAAAACTAACAGCGGGCAGTCGCTCCCCAATCTGACTATGGTCAGCTTCATTTAGCAAAATGGCCGACCAGGAAGTGGTGAGTTGGAGCGAAAATTGCTTCATTTAGTTTGAATATTTATGTGTGTGAAGGGAAATTTGGTCCGTGGGCGAAATAAAAAAGGATAACGTTTAATAATCATTTATATGATTTTAAATAAACGTTTTTATACTTGCCTTGTTGCCAGAAGTGGAATGTCTGAGTAAAATCCAGAGCGGTTTCTCTATCCCAATATGAAACAAATGTTGTCAAAGTGAAGTTGAGGAGAAAGAGATCACATCATATGATGGGGATGACGTAGGACCAGGATATACACTCCCGCATATACTTTGCCATAAAGGGCATATTATTTATATCTAATTACCGTGACCCGGCCAGTACTCGTCGTTTAGCACATAATTTCCAACCAATTATATCGTTGATTTTATATATGATGCCGTGTGGCTGACCTTGCACCAGGAACTTTTTCTCTGTGTTACATATCAATATATACTGTAAATTCATTTAATTCCTTTGTATTTTTCTTTGATAACACAAAACCATGACATTTAAAGAAAAGCATGACAACATGGAAGCTATGTCTAAAATAATTTGATTAAAACCCGAACTAAGACCCCCCCCCCTTGAAATTATAGGTATGTGGTTCTAAAAATTTGCGCTTGTTCAATTTTTGTGAAAGGCGATTTTTTTTTTCAAAGAAGAAAATGTCGCGCATGCAGTATGTTCATTTTGCGCATCAAGTACAGCGCGAATAGCGAGAAATTAAGTCGATCATGATCATTTCTAGAACTGGACAATAAGAAATCGCTTTTGCAAGATACCGAACGCTTTTGCACGAACGTTGTCTTAGAAATGAAGAGCGTCAATAAGACTCATTAAATTGGTTTATATTAATGGCTCCGATCCACATTTCTCAGGGTATTTATTTATTATGAAGCATGTAATCGGCGATAACATTGGTCATTTTTGCTAGAGTATTGTCATTCTACAGGAAAAGACTTCTGCTGGAATTCTTGACATTCTTAAAGGTGATGTAGTTGGAGAAAAACATTATTGGAAGCTGTAAATAATTAATAAAACTCGCCAAGTTGAGAACACTTTTCTCCTACAGGTAACTGACTCAATTCGGACGGATGATTCCGAATGGGGAACACAAGGATTCATATCAGACACATAAACGATAGTATTCTTGACGCTATCAGTTCTATTCTTATCCAGTTATCACAACTGCAAGTTTGAAATAACAGAAAACAACACCCCCAACATGTTTTTAAGCTATACTTTATACACAAACGGCACATTAGAATCAGTTTTTATTCAATCAAAGTCACAAAAAGCTGGTAACAATGTGCCTATTATACCGGTAGATATTGTTTTGTTTGGGCATTTTATTTAGTATTAGTTTGTCAGTCAGTCAGTCAGTCCCTCCGTCCATTTATTTATTTATTTATTTATTTATTTATTTATTTATTTATTTATTTATTTATTTATTTATTTATTTATTTATTTATTTATTTATTTATTCATTTGTTTAATTATTCATTTATCTGTTTGTTTATTCATTCATTCATTGGTTTAAACATATTTTATTTCAAATTTTGATTGGAAAACAGGCACAATGCAAATATGAATTTGGAATAAAATTATAAATGATTATAGTTATTGCTGTCGAAATACAATTATACTTACGTTACGATCAGTAACAATATATTACATCAAATGGGTATAACTCAGTCACTCGGCAATTAATAGTAATCATATTATATACAATAACAGTAAACATGTAAAAAAAATAATGGAAAAAAAGCACAAGTATGTAACAGGACAACACACTAACAAGGACACAGCACTGAAAAGATTTTAACGGGTGGCATATACGGGACAGATAGAGGGACTTTCAGTTGTTTGGTCACAAATATAGCTGTAATAACCTGTGTTGGCATAGCAATATTCCAACTTAAAGCATTGATCTGTTGATTGGGACTGTATACTGTTTGGCTTATTTAAGGTGGTTGAATCTTCCTGAGTAAAAAATGAAATTTTGTGTTGCCTCAAACATAATTTTGTTGTTTCCTTTCGAACAGTTATTTCTTCCATACAATAAGGTATTTGGGGTAAAAAGTGTCAGTGGTATAATTATCTATTGTAATGTATGTCTTTGGATAACATAATTTGGGCATTAAAAAATAATAAAAAGACGTTTCAGCAGGCGCACCACATGTCCAGGCAGGTGAACTTAAGAGTCCCATTTTATCCATGTCCTGATTCAACTGGCTGAAACCCATCCTGATCCTAGTATGTAAAAAAAAAAAATCTTGTAATACCAATGTAAAATAATTTGTTAGTTTTCGGTTTGTCTCTATCCAGTTTACGTTGAAATGATTCTAAATTACGAACGGCAGGTGAGAGCATATTCCAATGTCGAATAATAAAAAGAATAAAGGGCTTTCCGTACAAATTGATTCTGCATTTGGGTTCAGTCACTTTGATTTCAGACCTGACATTGTATTGATTTCCAGATGATACATCTCCAGGAATCAGATTACGTAAGTACGCGGGTGCGTATCCATGGACCATTTTGCAAATAGTTTTAATCTATGTGTTCCTCTACGTATCGAAAGACTCTCCCACCCAGTTTCCCTGTAAAGTTAAGAATAGCTTGTACATGGTATTGTTCCCGTCACTGTACGTGCTGCATCCAGTTGAACATAACCAAACAGGTCTGCCTCTGACTTTGTGCACCCCCCCCCCCCCATCACATCTCCATACTCTAAAATTGGCCGGATATACATAAAATATATCATTTCCAGAGAACGCCTGCTTAGTTCATATTGCAACACTTTCATGACACCAACGAGTCTTTTAGCTTTGGAAATTATACAATATATGTGACTGGACCATGATAAATCGGAACTGAGTGTTAAGCCAAGATATTCTTTCCGTGTGACATTATCAAGAGTATTACCCTGGAATTGGATAGGAGAATATAACAGATTTTGTTTTCTACTCACAAGCATTGTTTTTGTACTGTTAAAGGTGACCTTTCATTCATTCATTCATTCATTCATTTATTTATTTTTTATTTGCTGAGAATTTCGGCAGACACATACATTCAGTTGGGTACTTTCAAATATTTACGTTTAAAACAGCGACGTCGAAATTATCCTCTTGGTCCGCCATGCGTCACGGACATCATGCAGAAAGAGTTATCAAACAATATGCAGCTTGAGTGTCCAGCACAGAGAGAGATTTGAATTAAAAATTCAGCCAAAATGTCATATTTTGTTCTCCTCTACAACATAGCATTATTTTAATTTGATTTGAGTTGAGCTAAATTGATTTTATTTCAGTTTGAGTTGATTTTATTTCATTTGGGTTTTTTGCTTTGTTTGTCTGTTTCTTATTTTTGTCTGTATGTGCTGGGGGGGGGGTTGGGGGTTTTTTGTTTTTTTGTTTTTTTGGGGGGGTTTGTTGTTTTGTTTTGTTTTTTGCTTTTTTTTTTTTTTTGTTTTTCGTTTTTCGTTTTTGTTTTGTTTTGTTTTTGTTCTTTTTTTGTTTTTTTTTTGTTTTGTTTTGTTTTTGCTTTTTGTTTTGTTTTTGTTGTTTTTTAAATTTTCTTTTCGTTTTGTTTATTTTTTGTTGTTGTTATTTTTGGTTTGGATTTCTTCCATTTTGTTTCCTTTTGGTTTGTTTGCTTTGTTTCGTTTCGTTCTAACCAAAACATAAAAATCGGTGAAACTGAGCAGCTTCAGTCCCAAACACAAAGAGGCTTAAATTAAATTTTTTCACCAAAGTGTCATACATTGTACTGCTCTACAAAACAGCACTATTTAATTTAATTTTATTTTATTTTATTTTATTTTAGTTTAGTTTAGTTTAGTTCAGTTCAGTTCAGTTCAGTTCAGTTCAGTTCAGTTCAGTTTAGTTCAGCTCAGCTCAGCTCAGCTCAGCTCAGCTCAGCTCAGCTCAGCTCAGTTCAGCTCAGCTCAGCTCAGCTCAGCTCAGCTCAGTTCAGTTCAGTTCAGTTTAGCTCATTTTATTTTATTTTATTTTACTTGACCCTTTTATTACAACACAATGGAGACAATCTTGAGAGAAAATGCATATTTATAATTGTAATTTGGTTGAGAACGGCTTATTTGTACTCTTCGTAAATGCACATCCCAAAAGCGCCCTGGTATACATTGCCGCCTGGTTCCATGATTTTACACGCATTTCTCGTTAATACAAAACATTTTTTGGTGAGAATTTGATAAGAAAGCATACTTCAGGCCAACCCATGCTTAAGAAAACTGGCGATGAAGTATTCTTCTAGGAATGAAATGGTTAACAGTGGGAATGACTGAGAAGAAGGTATCCAGGATAGCTTGTCCACCCGTAAAACAATCGTACAATTCCATGGGCCATCTGCTTTATTGTTCAGCCACCTGGGTAACATGTCATAAATGAAAGTCTATTTGGACAGATTAACGTCTTGATACTTTGTTTTTGGAACATGAAGGCGGCATCAGTACCGCTATGAAGCTCTAAAAGCATCTATCTTAGTCATGTTGTGTGCATGAGGTAAGCTTTTCTGTACTTGTGTGTTTGGCAGTCCTGCCACAGCACACAGCAGCAAAAGAAAAGCTATATATATATATATATATATATATATATATATATATATATATATATATATATATATATATATATATATATATATGCACTACATATGCTAAAAAAAATACACCGTTCCCCAGTTATATTCAACTGTCAATCATTGTAACAGTTCCGTTTCTTCACAGAAGGCCTCATACAACAATGCAGGCGTGAGCAGCGGACAATTTGCACTAAAACAATGACGAGATTGATCGAATATTTTCACATTTGCACAAGAACCTCAAATAATGACCCTACGTTACGGCAACATAATATGGTCAGACTTCTTCCTTCCGTAGTGAATCCTTTTCTAAGTGTAAAAGGATAGTTCGTGAATCGTCAAGACATCTCTGTAATAGAGAATCCTGGCAATACCATCGTTTATCTACCCCATTCATCAGTCACTAATTGTTCAAAATGTATGACCGATGATATGGTCCGCATCATTTTCAATAAAGTAAAAGTGAGAGTCAATTGAAATTACTGTAGCATATTGCTGACAGACAAATTTCCTTAATTAGATCTACAGGTTCCATCAGTCCTGTCGACGGTGGCTTTTGCGCTCAAAGCAGACGACAATTACCAAGGGTTTCAAACACTGGCTGCTTCATTTGATATTTCTATGTGGAGAATATGCAGAGTATTTCGACTGAACCGTCCATGTGGTCGACACTATCAAGCTTACTATGACTCTCGTCACCAGATTTCTGTTGGCGACTTAAACCATTAGGGGCAAAGAATTGCCCCAAGAAAGCTGCCAACTCATCGTGTTTAATATGGCTGACTGACAGCAATCTAATTTAACGAAATGGTTGCTTGAGACAGACTCAGGGGCCACCATTTATATTGACTAGATCTATACACAGATTAGTGCCTTCAAACCTTGATCCCAGTTTTCAATATCAAGAACTATATTTGATTGTCAGTGCTGTCCATTAGTCCATTTGCAAAATTGAAGGATAGCTTAATATCGGTATATATTTCATATTGTGTTGTTTACGAAACTCTGTCTAGAAATGCCACGAGGATGTTGAATCTATGCACATTGAAAACATTAGGGTTGACTCAAGAGGAAAAATTGACGCCAAGCAAGTACTATCATGTC
>CAXHWN010002644.1:75000-95521 GCA_964020975.1 Hermodice carunculata | reverse complement strand
AGTACAGTATCTCAAAACAATTTTGAAGCGATTGCCAAGCGGTTTTGGAGAAAAGAGTTTTCAGAGTACAAAAATGAGTCAAAATATATAGATAGATAGATAGATAGATAGATAGATAGATAGATAGATAGATAGATAGATAGATAGATAGATAGATAGATATATGTACATTAAATAAGAAAACAAATGAAAAATACAAACATCCAGACTCACTGTAGGGTGACCGTTTGAACACGCTTGGTAGAGAACCAACTGAGGTACATCCCCACTAGGTTTGAAGGGATTCAGGTTGACGGTTTTTCAGAAGTCGATAATGTTAATTACCGGAAACTCCGTTGACTTTATTAAGACATAGTAATGAATATGGATGTATCTATTAACCCGTAAGTACCCGAAATCGTTAAACATCAGGTATCCAAGGAAACGCCACCTTGTGAATAGCTTTACTTGATTTTTCCACAAAGAAAACTCGTACAAAAATCATTAAAAAGGATATAATTCACAGCGCCGCTTGTTGAACAAATTAAAATGCAGGGGTCCCCCGGCGTGTCACAATGCAAGTTCGAAGCAATTCGCCCTGCACTTTCGGAGACGAAGACATTTTAAGATCTTCCAAACAAGAACAACAAAACACATTAAACTTCAAAATCAACGGAGTGTGACCATTTGAAGAAAATAAAGTAAAGCGTCAGCAAATGTACATTCCAACCAAGTTTGAAATGGAGACGACAGACTCTTTTGGAGACAAAAATGCAAAATGTGAATGGCATTTACAATCTCCATTGACTTACAGAGTAATCCACACGTATGTTGCACTCACTGACCAGTACCCCAATCGAGAAAAAATATATTAAAAAGCAGGGATCTGGAACATCATCACCTAGTAAATACTTCTGCTTGAACCCTTCACAATGATACATTTCCATTAAGTTTCACAACAATCTGCATGATGTGTTTTGCAGGACCCAAGTATAGCGACAGCACGAAAAATGATAGAAAGAAACAAAATGCAGAGCCATATGTTTAATATATTAAGGTCTAGGGGTGTCCTTTAATTTCAAAGCAATTGGCCAAATGGAAAAAAACCACAAAAATTTGAAGACTCCAAACATCACTGGAGCGTGACCATTTGAACACACTCAGCAGAGACCCACTCAAGCAATATCCGTAGGCGTTTACAGTGGATCTTGTTGTTTTGGAGAGGTCTACAATGGAAATTAAGGGTGCACGGTTGGCGAAGCTGCAACACGCTCGCCTCCCACCTCTGCGGCCCAGGTTCGATTCACGGCCGTGGAAGCATGTGGAAAGAGTTTCTACCACTCTGACTGTGTACGGTGGTTCTCTCCGAGTCCTTCGGTTTCCTCCAACAAACACGCAGGTGGGAAAGTATACGCCACTATCTGTGCCATGGAGAGTGATTAATATAGGCTTGGCCTGCACAGTTACCTTAGGGTGTTGCTTGTTCTGTTATTTTTGAGTGCATAATTAAGTGACTGTCAA
This sequence comes from Hermodice carunculata, assembly GCA_964020975.1. Classification (NCBI taxonomy): domain Eukaryota; kingdom Metazoa; phylum Annelida; class Polychaeta; order Eunicida; family Amphinomidae; genus Hermodice; species Hermodice carunculata. The sequence goes on along the minus strand of CAXHWN010002644.1, from coordinate 94,021 downwards.
TCGGATATCAGCCCCCAAAGAGACCCGATATTCAAAATATCGGGCTCTCGCGAGCATTGAATATGAAAGCGTTCTTTCCGTAAGGGATAATAAAAAAAAATGCTGCCCTTGGGTTAATGTAGCCAACCCTTCGCCCTTCGAAGAAATTGCGAAAGATACTTGTAGGTTTGACTAAATAAGAAAATGACGTGGTGGAGCAATAAATACCAGCATTGCCTTTTCACTCCTTCTCGGCTTATGAACAAAGCGGCTGTGACTGGCCAATGTATTTTTCTTCAGAAAAAAGAAAAAAGGCAACATTGTTGGCCAATGAATCAAAAACAGATCTACCTAATCCAACTCTAAAAATTGGAATAATATCTTCCTTCACATGAAACGTGTTCCATAGCTGCACCATTAAAGAATGTAATAAAATAAAAAGTATATATAGTTATCAGAAATCTTAATGGTATATTACAAAAAAGGCATAAGTTTGTTTTATTCACATTTAAGCACTGGTGTGTTGCACTTTGAATAACATATGTTGCTGTTGGCGAAGAATTTGAAGTGCTGCTGAATCGTCCTATGCCCGTTTTTGATATGAATTCACGTGGCAACTAAGCTACAGTTGTGGACGCTTCTTTCAATTTTAAGATACAGGTGGCTGACGAAAGCTCCATGCACATACTGAACAACAGGCCCATGGGCCTAATAATGCGATGACTATCAACAAAAATCATTTCCTGAAAAGCAGACTCTCCATGACGTTAACAATTAATCCAAATCATCTATTTTAGGCAATATCTAACTTCTAGAAGACACATATGTGGTGCATTTGGTATCATTCACCTTACTCTTTAACAAGATAGTGAATTGGATGTCCTTTTTAGAGGTGCTTAATGGCCTTGAAAAATAGGTCAAGGTCACGCAACCATTGGTTCACGGTGACCCCCCAAATACGTTACCTGGCAGAGTTTTATGTACAATATACGCAAGTGCAAGCTACACCCGGTCATCACAAAATCACCTCTTCCAATTTTTACAGATCTCCTGACATAAGAAAAATAGGTCAATGTCACTGATATTACTTAACATATTAGCATTGGACATGATTTATTTATAAAGCCATTTTGACTCATAATTTCCTAGGAAGTATAGATGGCGCTACTAGTATGAAAAGAAACCGAGCTCCTCCACAGTCTCCACTTTGTATATTATAGCAACCAGACAGCTTTGTGTTTTGTTCTAGCGAAAGATGACAAGCTGTTTCAATAATTAAATATGGATACTCCTTTTTATGTTAAATCAACATCCACGTTGTGACTGCCGGGTAAATTGTCTCTAAAGCGTGATTCAGCTTTTTTCACCACAGACAATACATTTATCCTCGAAACACGATTCGACAACGGTTCTTATCATAGACAAATACAGTGACCAACTAAGCATGATTCAGCTGTTCATCATAGAATGGTAATAAAGTTGTTGAAAGACTTTTTTCATTCAAGTTAAATCTATTGTATGAACACTTTTTGTAAAAGTAAAATAGGACTGGGAAGCTTATTCTGTGGTGTATTACCTGCTCTTAAGAAAGACTATCACAAAAACGACCCCGTATTTTATCAAGACCGTCTTTTCCAGACAGGCGTCTATTTCTCTAATACACTACTTATTTTTAAAGACCACCTGCAATACGAGACCACCTTTTGCATACAGTATAGTGACGATTAAGTGGTAGGTATGTGTGTCATGATAGGCCTGGTACTGTCATCTTTGTGTACAACATTTTGCGTTGCAGATGAACAACATGAACGCACACCTAACCAAGAGTGAAAATAATTACACTAAGAAAACATGTGAACGAACGATAGAGCATTATCACTTTCTGCAACTTCATCTGTCAATCGCAGCTCAATCTGTGTACTATGAATACATTAATTCTATTTCCGCGGTTTATACACGTTTCAAGCATTGAATTGAAGTTTCTTATCACTATGTCAAGTTAGGGTTACGGTTCGAGTTTTGGTTAAGGTTAAAGTAAGGGTTAGGATTACACATAGCTTTTATTAAACCAGTTTAATACCGTGTCGTTGAGCTTTCCTTTCACGACTGTGGACTACCAGAAAAATGACCGATTAAAAAATTGCAATGACATTAAGTGAATTTACCATGCCAGCCCGACTATGACACTCCCTATTGTTGTTATGCACAATTGACTATAAAGTCTTGAAAGAACCACGCGGTAGGATTCTTTTAAAGACCTTCACGACTCGGTTCTTCATGGCATCTTAACGTTTCTTCATATAAGTTACTCAGTACAAAATATCTATCCACTCCTGATTTTTGATTTCTTCAAAATAATGCAAATGCAAACTCAAACACTGAAATGCAGTATTTTGCAATTCAAAAAGAAAAGAATATGATTCATTCCAACACTGCAATGACTTTTTATACATATATATTATAACTCAGGACAATAATGGTGTATGCATACAACATGTTTTATTCACTATGGGACCTTACCATCACTGGTACACAGTTAAACCAATGAAGCACATAATGACCAGAAGTCAACCGAACAACGTACTTTAATTTTGTACGAGAGGTGTAACAGCAAGCATTTGGGTCCCAACTGGGACAATGACTCCTTATCAGATAAACTGGTTTTGGTTAACATATCAGCACGGAACAAAGATGTTATCTGCACCCTAGTAGGCTTTTAAAACACTCGGGATAACACATGCCCATATTCCACCATGCTGTAACCATCATGATACAAGGTCCCCTCCTTTTAGTTCTAACCACTCTCGCTGTGAAGAATCAATCTTCTGCGATAACATGTACTTTGGGTGCTATTATGCAAAAAGGAACATTTGTCATTTGAGTTGCATCTATAAGTACATGAAAATATCAAATCTTAAGGAAGGTTGTTGACTTGTCTATCCCCTTCAACTAAAATAGCCACTTTAAGCCCACATTTAAATGGGCACGGCTGGAAGACAAGGTATTTCGTGGCGATTGTAAATACATGTGCACTTTTCATGTCAATTTTGTCATTCCTGTATTAATCGTGTATGGTACATTTGTAATCAACAAACGGCAGTCACAGACAGCAATACATTTTGTACCTACGACACAGAACAAACTTGGAGGCACAGTTAGCACTTTTCTGTTTGGTAAAAAACTAAGTTAACATCTTTTGGTGGTGTCCATAGTGCTCAACCCGCAGCAAGAAAGACAGACTGTTGACACTGGACATACCATCTCGACGGGCCTCTTTATACTGTGATTTTTATTCCCTTTCATAGAAATTCAATGTACTGATATTAAAACAAAAGACCATTTACATGCATTTTTACGCATCTTGGCCAGGAAACAGTTCGCACATCGTAGTTTTTCATCAGTAGCTACCCTAAAATTGACTTAACACAAGAAACAACTTTCAGTTACTCTTTTCTATCTTACGTAATCTGATTGGCTTACAATTAGAACAACAACCAATAGGATTCTCTCTTTTATTTCCTATCGGTCGTAAAATCGTTCCATACATATATTGGGAACGATTGTGTTTCGCCATGGGTAATTATGGGAGAAACCGTGATAAGTTATTCAGAGGTCCATCCGTTGACAGACCACAGTGATAAGTTATACAGAGGTCACCACTTTGACAGACCACCGTGATAAGTTATACAGAAGTCACTCGTTTGACAGACCACCCTAGGACTGGTCCAAAAGTGGTCACATAAATCAGAGGGCCTCTTTATACAGGTCAAGTAATGTGGAGATGATAGTACCAGGGATCCTTCACATGAAAATGTAGTGTCTTAAAAGAGGGGCTACTGTATATGAAAACTAATACATTTACATGGTCTGCTTGCTACTGAGCTCAGGCCTCTCAGAAAAGTGACTATCATCACACTGTTCTGAAAATTTCAATATTGTGACAGGCATATGCATCCGTTCAAAGGAGTCCAACTTGTAGATCCAACTAGAAAGGAAGAATTTCCGAAAACCGAACAAGCCTGTGTGCTTACAAAGGGAATTTGTTGCTTTGTACATTTAAATTGAAATTGGAAAAGCTACTTAACAGAAAACAGGAAAATTAAAGTAAAAACCTGCAGGGAAATAAATCTTTTGGCATGAAAAAATCTGCAGGTAAAACGAGTATGCCAGACAGACAGAACGAATTCTTGACAAAACAGAATATTAAGTGTTAGCTACGAAACACGATTTGGTCATGTAGCGAGAAATTGTAGGTAATTCTAGCACACTTTGTATTGCAACTTTGTTTCATCTATAGATCACTGTTGACATACATGGACACATGACAAAATGATCACCATACGGTAGCACAAAAATGGTTATGTCTGACATGAATGTAAACAGCAAATTTATTAATGTCATAAACATGGAATTGCCTGCTGATGACAGATCATGGCCTGTTGCACGTCTGGTCTATCTCTAATATGTAAAGTATCCTATTTTTGCTCATAACTTGCATTATTTCAACTTCATTGATAGGACCACACACTGTTCAGATTTTTTGTCTATAGTGGGGTGTGAGGGTTTAGGTTTAGACAAATTGATAATGAATAAACCTAGTATCTGAAATCGGAATGGCACATCTGTGACAAATAGCTTGAAAATAGATATTCAACATTAAATTTTTTCAAGTTCGTGTTTTAAGTATAATTCCCAGTTGTACAACTTTTGTTTGGGGTTCACTGGATGCGCCAACAAAGCAAACATATAAATTGAAGCTGAATGGCACCTCTACCCACAATAGGTTTTAAGATATTCAACATTTAAAATTTTCAAGTGACCCTAATTAGCATCCATTGAAATCCTGTAACTTTTGTTTGCAGTTCATTGGATGCGCTCACAGCACAAACCTTTCCATTGGCGTTGGTATGGCAACTCAACCTGTTACAGTTTTGACCATATTCATGGCTTAAATTGCAAATGTACCCCATTTGCTAAATTTTAAAAAATGTCACCACACTTTATAAAAACCAGACTTTATGTATGGAATCATAATCGAAAGCCGAAAGATCATACACTTTTGCTTGTTTTTTTTGTAATTATGGAAAATCTATCAGACATAATTAGGCCAAGTTTGGCGTTTTTGCGTATAATTGTCTTCAAGTAAAATGTTTGAAAATTAGCAGGCAAAGAAAGAAAGACTTCATAGAAAGGCCGAATGTCTGGGTTGGCACACAGACACAATGAAACACTCGACAATTTGCGCCCTTCAAAGTCTACTTTATTCTCCTTTCTCCCCTACAGCACTTCTCTCTCTTGTAAATGAAAAATGTTCACAGCGCAAATATTCTATATTTATTGCAAATGTTTGGACAGGTGTTGCACACTATATATTTATGAAATGTTAAAAGGCAGGAAAGGCTACTGAAACTGTCTCTTATAAGACCTTTCTTTGTTTGAATTAGTTATATATATATATATATATATATATATATATATATATATATATATATATATATATATATATATATATATATGTATATATATCCAGGTTTGACACAGTGTATCCCCTCTCCTGTAATCCATAGTATAGTAATGCCTTTGAAGTTGTTTCTTGACCATGTGTTTACACCGTTACACCAGATTCAGCAGGGCCATGATGGTTAAACAACTCTTGGACACAGTTCAGGTGATTCGGATGGTCATATTGTAATTCCAACACATAAAAAAACTGTTTTATATCCAATGTCGTATCCAATAGATACTGTCTGACGAGGCTGACACAATATAACAAGTAGAAAATATTATCAATAATTTATGAAAGACTTCGGAAGCAATGAAAGCTCAAACGGACCAAGTTAACTTTGTAACTTTGATCTTTCCATTATGGAACCTTTATTTTGTGCATATCTAGGAGCTATTAAGAAAATATGTTCACACCCTTTGTAGATTAAATTTTGCAATAGATAAAGTTTGGGCTTTTACCTTCATGGAGATAGGACCATTGAAGCCGTCACCTTTGTTTGTAGTATCCATACAGCCAGACATCTGTTTTATTTGTATTCTTCTAATTTTCCTTATTTTTATACTCAAAAGATAAAAGTCCATTCATAAGATATTGTGCACATTTATTCCGTTGGTTTATTATATGTTGTACAGGGGCTTGGTGAACAGACAGGATGTGTTTTGTCACCGCTATGTACATCCTTGTCTCTGAACGATAGGGATGTGATCAACAAAGCAGTCCTGTTACCTTCATTATATCAAGGTTACCTTTCTTAAGTGACAAGTAGACACCAAAGCAACTTTTGTGTGTACTACTACCTATCAAAGTTCATACAGTAAAAGATATCAATGGAAACGTAATATATATATATATGTATATGTATATATATATATATATATATATATATATATATATATATATATATATATATATATATATATATATATATATATATATATATATATATATATATATATATTGGAAATGGACATTACACAATAAACCACCAAATGAATCTGAATACAATTACAATATTGTCACCTAGTTGTTAAAATAGATTTTGCTTTGTGGCTAACATGTCAAATGCCAGACCCCTACTCAAACAACATGTCTCAAGTCAGGAGCGAAATTTGTTTCTTCACATTGGTATTGGAAGATAAATGTTGATGCTTTGGGAAGTCTGGAATCTCTTTGCTGTCATTGTTGGGTTTGGAATAAATGAATATGGATCATGTTTTTTTGTACTGTAGAAATAAATGATAACATGTTAAAAATTTTCTATTTTTGTTTTTTTTTATACCTCCACATAATTCATGTGGACCCAAGTGGTTCAAACATGTACAGCTTTTTTGTTTAGTGCTTGTTTTGCGGTTATGAAAAGCCATACTGAAGGTTGCTATATTTTAGGCTCCCTCACTTTTTTAAAAGCAACATTGGGAAAACTAAACAAGATATAAAAAAAAATCTGTGACACATTTTTGCGCGACACTATTATTATTATTATTATTATTATTATTATTATTATTATTATTATTATTATTATTATTATTATTATTATTATCATTATCATTATCATTATCATTATCATTATCATTATTATTATTACTATTATTTCATTTGCTTGTATACATTGTAAACTGAAGAATCTGTATAATGAAAAGAGTTTGCTGTTGGTCACTTTCTATCACCAGCATCTTCAAATGCAAAAATGGAAAAAACCTACATTTAGTTTATCCAATTTGAAACAACACTGGAGTGAACCCTTACATTACACTTAGGAAAGGGACACGCTATCTTTTCCCTTAATTTCCAAACTATGGCTTGTATATGATGTTAATTCCCTCATAGCTAAGTTTATCAGGGGCACCTATGACTGATTTTTGATCAGAGAAACTTATTAACACAGAAAAAAGAAAGCTCTTCCAAATTATTTTCAAGTTTTATCCAGAATCCAGATTCAATGCTACATGGGGTCACTTATGCATATACTCATGTTACAATAGTTCAGCAATTTAAGAACATGTTGAAAAACAAATATATCACTTTCAGGCACCAGTTTTTTGCTAATAAGGAAACGTAACCAGTCTTAAACAAACCCAAACCTAAACACACGCAGCCACACAGTCCATGAAGCTTGACCTGGAGAGAAAGTTCCGCTTACTGTTAATCTGTGACCTGTTCATCTTCCTCTTGTCCTGAATAATGAGTAAAATTTATGTTTGCTTTGTCGATATTTCGGACCAATTACAGCATTAGTCTGATGCTGTGGTTATGGTGTGGTTATTCTTAGCTTACTACCGTCCTTTTCCTTTTAATATAAATACATCAGAACTACAGAAAAATACACCAATTAGCCCTTTTCAGAATTCAACTGGAAAGATATAGGATTGACTAAATACAACTGGTGAGTCAGTTTTGATTGCTGTAGATCAGTGACCTGGAGAACAGCGGTGGCCATCTATATTTGTAAAACATTACCTGCGCAAAGCAGAACTAAAGGTAAGCTACCAGTTTTATGATGAAAGTTATAGACATTGTTACCAGTTTTTTTAGACTTTTATTTCAATTCTCTGCTCATTAGCTTTCATTTAGTTATAAAATCAGCAAGGACGTATGTGACTTATCACGTGTGAAAACTCCAATCACAGGTCATGTCATGTTATTCCTTTTTGTTATTCCCATTTCTGTGGAAAAATGTGTTAAAATTTAAACAGACTCAATCATTAACGTTTATAAAATGGATATTTGTCAGTACCATCATAATAAGAAATTTCTTGAGTTTAAACATATATCTCGTACGATTGTGAGGTACCTTGCAACAAAGGTATATACATCTCATGCCAGATTTTATCGAAGCATTTAAGTGCGTCTAGACTACAAATATATACAGGAGAATTTTGGCACTGTAAAAGGTGATAACATCATTCAATAAAGAAGTGCACATAACAGTCCCTCTTATTTTTCTAAACCCGAATTGACTATCACAAATAGTGTCTGGGATGTCAATAGACAATTTGGCAAATTTTGTATATATATAGAGCATACAGAAATAGGGCAGTAATTCGAGGGGTCGTTGGGATTCAGTCTAGGTTTTTTTGAGTGTAGCAACGATAACCCCGTTCTGTAAAACATCAGAAATAACCATATAATAAAAAATGAGGGTATGAAGAGCTGATAAATGTTTACACACAATATAACTGTTCCCGTACGCAAGATGGTCAGAGGTCACCCCGTCCAGGCCAGAAGAGCTATTAAAAGAAAGTAAAGAAATGTAAGTTTTAAAATCAGGTGATACAAACTTATCAGGATAGTCAGAGATATTATTCTGAAATTTCTGCTCTACATCGAAACGAACTTTCTCATCTGGCGACTGGGGGGAATCACCCATGATGCTCTTGTAATATTGGGCTAAATCTTGAACCAGCAGTATCGAGTAAGGGTGTTTCCTTAGTCTCCTGTAAAGCCTATTCCAAAATTGTGGTAACTTTCTTTCATTATATAAACTGTCTATGGCATGGAATTTGTTGTTACTTTGCACCAGAATCCAATGTCTAGTCGAGCGTCTGAATTTCCTTTTGATGTGTTTCCAACACTCAAATATAGGTCCGGATCTCGTGCGACCATTTTCGACCCACAAATGGCACCAAAACCTTTTTGATCGCGGATTTTGGACAGCTGCGGGCAGTAGTAGGACTTAAACTTATAGATTTTTTCCTGGGTACAACCTGCAGACTGGGCTGCTTCATGTATTGTGGTATTAATGCGTGGTATATAATTATTTGTTAAGGTTTGCAAATCCTCACTACAATTTGAAGGATTAATAAGAGGGATAGAGTTAAGTTTCTCGGTCAATAAAGACTTGTATTTTCAGACTTTACACCCATTTTACTCGAACTTAACGGTAAATTAAGCTACATGCGTGTAAGTGTATGATCATTCGTGTTTTAATCATCAAGTGCCACAATATGACAAGATGCTACATGACATACGTTGTGCGAAAAAGTGACACAGTGGTCTATCCAGGTATATGTATTTAAAGCATGACAAAAGTAGGTGTAATTACTAGATTGTTTAAAACAAAAGTCCAGTACAGTTAAACTGTTTTCAGACAAGAAATTATACAGAATCTGACTATGTGCATTGAAACCTGTTTGACGATACCAGCGTTTGTCTAACTTTACCTCAGTGGGTAACCTAGTATTCCCGTCCCCACACAAAGTTATTGGGGCTACGCTAGCACATTAGTCAATGAAAGACTGTTATGCGTCCAGTGTATCGAAAAAGGTATCTGTCTGTTGGGGTTTACTTCTATCATAATATGGGACATACACTGAGACTGAAATCGGTACAATTTCTCCAGATGAATTGGTGATAGCCACGGCCACTACTCGGTTACCTAACACTGTCAACTCGTGAGAGGCCATAAATTCTTTCTGCTAAATGATGAGAGCCACGCCTCCAAAGGGGTGTCCCATATAATCCGTATCCAGGTCGTTCATACCTGACTTTGCGATCACATTAAACTTTTCATGATGAGCGGAAGAATGTAGGACGTGGTCGATGGTATGAATATTTTCAGGTCTCAGCCACGTGTCCGACAAACAAAGTATATCACACTGCGTCAAACAGTCTAGAATATAAACGCTGGATGGAATAAAACCTTTACAATTAAAACAATTGATAGAATAAATCACGACAGTCATTCCTACCACAAGGGGAATCAATTCATGCATCCCTGGAACAACAATGGTCTATTTGGCGAGATTTCAAATTCTCTTAGTTTAAGGTTGAAAAGGTACATTGGTGAAGAGAACTGTCCATACGCTGCAAGGTGACGGTGTTGCTGCAGCAGCTACTGTAAGCTTGGGCAGAACTGCGGCCAAGGGATGACGTTGGGGTAGTAGATCTGAACCCTGGCAGCAGGGTCATGAAAGGGCTCCTCCCTTGAGGTGGTCCTCCGGGACTGCCCGTAGCAGATTGGGGTATTATTTCTCCGCCGATTTTTATTTCCATTTTTGTTATAGGACTTGAATTTAGGAGAGACACCTTTCAGTGTATTATTTCTCCGCCGATTTTTATTTCCATTTTTGTTATAGGACTTGACTTTAGGAGAGACACCTTTCAGTGGGTTTGGATTTACAGGTTTTTGTCTCTCCTGTTCAGGTTTATCTTGAGTGAACATTCTCACTTGAGTATACCTATATACACATGTAAACTTACCCCAAATCCCTTATCATTTGGGTAAATTTACGAATTTATGGAAAAGGGTTCCATTGATTTTGGTATATTCATGGCTTTTAACAATCACAGGAAAGTTACTTGACACATTCTTTTTCTAGGTGCACATATGGACTTCTGGTTGCTCATGAGGATTAATTTGACCTGGATGTGGCATTAAAATGTAGTTTTGGTACTTAGTTCTCTGTGCTCTTACAACCTGAACAACAAAATATAAGCCACCAATTTAATTCTCTTCGAACATTACAGGAACGCAGTTTGACTCGATCCCAACATGGGTTCTTCAAAGGCTTGGACCACTGTCATTCACTGCCAATTTTTACTCATTTTAAAATTTATATAATAAATTAGCATGGTAAATATAAAGACATTAAAGTACATGCACATATTCTTTTCTCCTCAGATACCACTTGTTAAATTGCATGTGGAAACATCTGCGTTATTAGGCAGTACTTGTTTAACAGGTAGTGCTGCCACTTTTTCGCTTGTGATTATTTGGTGCCATTTTGTCTATTAATGACTTCTTCCACAAAGCCACATAACATAATATGCTGAAACCTGGTATATATGTTTCTTGAGGGAGTATGAAATAGCACTGTTCAGTGGGTGCTGTTACTGTGGATTCCTGATTTTGGACATTTTTTTTTTCAGTTTGGATACTTACTGGTTAATGCATAGATTCACATTGATCACGATATAAAAAATGGAGATTGCAATGGAAACTCACATTTTTGGCTTGTTTTCTCCAAAACCCTGTGCCGGATTGATTTCAAACTTGATGGAATTGTACCTTGTGTGATTGACTATTTTTTCGAAGGACCATGTTGAATTTTTTTATTTTCAAGAAGCTTCGTTTTTCTTTTATTCTTTTTTTTTTTTTTTTTTTGCAAACAAATAACATTTCCAAACCCACAGGGCTAATTGCTATTAAATTCACTGGGACACTTTTGGGTGAAGGCTAAGACTTATACAGTATATGGGGGACTTTGACCTCATTCCCAAGGTCATAGAGCCACCTGCTGAAGTTAACTGTGCATTTCTAAAGAGCTATATGATCTTGGTCTTTGGTGTTGATGGTACGCTTTGTGTACCAAATGTATGCAGAATATAAGTGACCTTGCCCGAATTCCCAAGATCAGAAGTCCTTTCATCAAATTTATTGTTTACTGGAGAACATGGAGATTATTTGAGGTAAGGCTCTGATCACTGCACTAATACTTTGATCTTGTTCATTACGGGTTTAGAAAAGGTGAAGTGGACCCTATTCCACAGGTCATGGAACTTTATTTTGTAGATACTAGGTCAACTATACACAATACCATCACAGCCCACTTATTTATGTTTTGCAATGATTTTTGTTCACTTTTGAGGAACTTTAACTTCTCCTCCAGACCACGTTGGCAATGAATCCGAACTTGCATAAAACGATTCTGGTTACCCCAAGGTCAGGGTGGGATTGTATTTTGGGCTACATGTCAAGGTTATTGAGGGTGGGCTGTTCACACAGACCTCCTGGTACAGAAATAGCGCTGATATCTTATGTCCTGGACACATCTTGAAAATACCACAGATAAAATAGACGGTGACCAATGGCACGAGTGTTGGCATATTGCACATCTGTACGGTGACTCCAAATTAATTACACATTCCATTATTGCCTTGGCTGTGACCCAGATTCTGGCAGCAGACCAAAAGTTTCATTGTGCGATCATGAAGTTCGATCTACTCAAGAAATGGACCAAAATTTACAAATTCGGACATCCCTGTATTGTTTGTAGATGTTGATGCCTGAAAATATAATTCACTGGATCTCAGGTGTTAACAAATAGTATTCAATTGTACAACTGCAAAGAACACAGAGCTGTCTCTTCTTTGGGTTCTTTTTGAAAGTTCAAGTTGACTCCAGGCTTAATTTAACCCATATTCTTTCATACTGCCTATTGTAGTACTATCTGAAAAGGAATATCTGCTAAAAACCAATGCATTCCAAAAGGGTGAATGGGCACATATAAGTGTTCCCAGCCCATATATTATAGATATGATGGACACCATTCATTAGATTAGTATCAGGAAAAGATTCTTCGACAACCATTGTATTTTGCTATGGACGATTGTATATAATGACACCACTGAGTACTTATCCATTCATTTAGTTCGAAGTCATCTGTCATATTCTTTGATACAAGTTCAGCTACTGTGAGAAACATTATTTCAGCTACTCTCATCCCCAAAAATCTTTACATGCCACTGATCACAGGATCTGGAGTAAACTACTCCAGCATACCCATTGTACACAACCAGCAAAAAGTTTCAAAATGGTGTGCAGAAATATGTGTATAATCATGTGGAATTCTTGGCACTGGTCAGGAGCCATGTTTAAACATTGCCCACTTTCAGTTCTTAGGGAGTAATTGTAATTTTATAAATTGTCTCGGGCAGGGTCAATTCCATTACAAGGTGCCTTACAGCATAAAGTGGTATGCAATGCCAAATACAAACATTGGGTCAAACTAAATTAGCCTTATCATAAATTGTAATATATGTAATTGCACAAACATATGTTAGTTGCTTTGGCAGGTTGTTATCTGTATTTATACGTGAAGAAGCTTTTAAAATGTACCAAATTACGTATATACATGTAGTATATACTCATTGTATTAGATAAGCTTAGTTTGTTAAAGCATTACCATAACAATATTTATTGTTGCTTTCTTTACATCAGCGCAGCACATACAACATGGCCAGGTTATGGAGGTCTTGAAATATCCATGTCCCATGCCACGATGGCTTCATTCAATAAACCACCAAATTAAAAGGAAAGCCCTACAATTTGTCACATTTCTCTTTACCATCAAAGGCAATTAGCCTGTGTAAATCATGTTCATCCTCAGCAGATCATGACACACAGACCAAGCCCGACCCTAGTCCAGGGGTATGCAGAAGTGCTTAACTGCAATTTTGCAACCATTGGCTGCACAGCACGTTTCAGGATGAATGTTATGACTTTTCTAAAAAAATGAAGAACAAAAGCAATGAAAATAAAGATCACGATAGCAGGACTATTTAAAACACTGCATAGACACGCACTGATGGAACATCCACAGCAAGCTTATGGGGGATCTAGTCGACAGTTTTGGAGAAAACTACATACATATGCAAGTACACATGTATTCTTGCAGTAACCATGCAAAAATGTACTCTCATTGATCATTGGAAAATAGTTTAGAAAAAACATTGTCAATATTCATACACTTAAACCTAACAACGATGTCAAACTTCAGTACACCCACATGATTCAAGAATAACCAAAACATCAACATTCTTCTTCCAATACCCATGTGAATTCAATTTAATTCCTGACTCGAGACAGGTAATCACCTAACACAGACAACTGCTGATGCATAATGGGAATTCAGCAGAGAGATCCTTTTCGATGATGGTGATGATGATGACGACTATGTACTTTGATACAAACAAATGAAAAAAAATAATCTTTTTTAATTCATACCAGGAAATAAAGGTATCTCTCTATTTCTTAGAGGCTAGACAGAGAAAGTCTATGAATGGCATCAAAATATTCAAGATCAGAATGTGGACAACAAATAAAGTAGTCAATACTGGGCAAGAGAACAACGTCTTACCATTACATTTAGGGCATATTCCACGGTGAACAAAACATCAATGTACCTAACATCATATTTTGCATAAAATAGGTTTTCGGTTTTCAGTGCCGATTTTAATTTGACGAAATTGTAGAATAAAAATACCTCCAGTTAGCATGATAGCCTCAGTTGACAATAGGTAGAACGCTGAGTATGTGTTGCACAAGCTTGTCAAATGGAGACATTTCTGTTAAAAGACTTATGGGCCAATATTGGTCAAGTTTAGCAACAACAGCATTCAAACGGGCTGTCACAAGATTGTCTTCAAATTAACAACAAATTATCAGGAGAAAACATAAAACGGGCCCATGTTAAAAGGCGTTCAGCATGAAAGGATAGGGAAAATCAAAGAAACAAACTGCTTATTTGATCATTTCTAGATTGCAGAGCTCAAAAGTCTTTTCATCATCATACATTCGAAACCTCACCTAGTAGTATAAATATCGAGGAGTTTGTTAATGCACGAAGGGAATAACCCCAGGTACGTGGATTCTGATCCCCGAAAACGTAATTCACCAAATATGAAGTGAAGACAAATGATATTCCACAGTTCCATTAAAATGACCTCACACCCCTGTTAAACAGGTATATTCAAAAATTAAATTAAAGTATTCTTTTTTTAAGCTTCTAGACAAAAATAAAAATTTATAATTAGATATTAGGTGGACTTAATGTGTTATATAAATCATGCAGTAAATATTTTAACCTAACAATTGTACCAGACATTTTATACTTTGAGTGTTAAAGGAAAGATATTTCGTAGAATTGAGATATGCTGGCTTTAAATCGACTTGAACTACTACAAACGTTAGGTGGTACATGTCTCACATCATCAAACAGATGTTAACTTTCATACTACTTTTCATATTCATTCACTGATATAAATACTGACCTCGTTTGTTGGTTTGTCTACTTTCTGGAGCTTGACTGTGCTTTCTGAAAAAGGAGTAAATGACCGGAGTCAAAGTTAACAAAATCAGTGCAAACTCTTGCAAGGGAATTAACTTTGACACATAAACACCATAAGCTGACACGACTGGAATATTACTATCCATATGGTGGCAATTTACTATGTAAAATTCAAACTCACCCCGTTTGGCATATGATTTATAAATATTTTTTCGAAAATGTTCATTTTTGATGCTTAATAATCATAAACATATCCAAACGTCAACTGAAAACATATAGCATGAAATTTCTTTCTTTTGACAGCCTAACCACATTTTTTTATACTGATGGTAAAATGAATATAAATTTTCCAAACGAAGTGCATAATTGGTACCCATTGGAATACAAATTGCTTATCAAAATGTCCAACTTTTTGCATTCTGAGCACTCCAAAATGTCATACAAGTAGACAGTAATTGAAAGGCCACAACAGGCTAGAGGATAAATCTAAAAACGGCATGTCATACATAATCTGACAAGGCTTCTGATAAAAAAAAAATGATTCCCTTCCTTTTTGACATGATAAGGATATGGAAAGTCCTCAAATACAGTTCAATGAAAAACTTTTCTGTTACGAGAAAAATGTGTTTAAGGCTCACTGGTAAAAATAGATCAATATCATGTGTCCAACATTAGTATTAGCACATTGTTCTGATGTATATTCTTGAACGGTTAAGCAGCCTTTGTACTCAGTCTGTTTCTCTGAAGTGTTTGAAAACGATAGAATTGTCAGTATTACAGAAAGCTTTTTTTACCAGTGACCATAAAATGAAACAGGAAATAGCCTTTATATCATGTATCTTGATTTTATGAAGACCTAAAGCTGTGCCGTTTAGGCGACCCCTGTTTTAAAAGCCAATTTATATAAGTTAGAATCACAATTCTAATTCAGGACGACTTGTTCAATAGGTAAACATTGGAATATACCATATTCACATGCTTGTGATTTCCAGTCTCTTAACACTCTGAACAATAGCAATAGTGCAAATGAAGTTTAATTACCAACTAAATACACACATATTCATCTCCATACCTTTTCATATGTATATCCAGTTACAAGCATTCACACCCAGACACATATATATACACATTTAATTACAGCTGCAAGCAATTACATGCACCATGCCCTCACACTTGATGCAGTTCGCATATTCTGTAAACATTCATTTAGATGCCATGATTATTGGTGGCATTCTCTGTCACATCAAAACAATAAAGACTGGTTTAAACGTATTTTGTTGGCATTAGGCAAGGGGGCGAGACCCTATACAAATTCCTTCTGGGATAAAAAGACAACAGACAGGATTGACGAAACGACACAATCCCAAGGTTAAGGGCCTTATAGGGACAGCATTATAAAGACTGGGATGAGACAGATAGTCGGGCTCCGTATACCTTGGTAGATTTATACTCTCACTCAAGTCTGATCATTAACATTATGTGAATCAGGATTCGTTTGTGAACAAAATCTGTTTGAGTTATAAATATATTCTTACACAGCCAAAAATATCATTATATTGCTTTGTAAGGTGCAATATTTCTTTCCACATGGAACTGTATAATATTTTACAGTCTAATTCAAAGACACCAGAATGAAGACGATTTCGAGAGACTCTGTATAAAAGGCAAGCAAAAATGTAATGTAAAACATTGATACTTCGGCTACAAGAAAACGCCAGAGAATCTTTAATATTAACTTTATGTAATTAAACATTCAGCTAGCTGCAGCCCATTTGCAGTCAGTCACAAATAACTGTGAGAAAATGATTTTAAGGACCTTCTAAGTCTCAGTTTATATGTCTGTATCACCAAGGTATAATACACTGTAGCACCTTTTTGCAAATGTAAAAATCATTTACAAATAAGGCAGCAAAAGATTGTATAAATGCTCAGTATACTGACTTGATTTTAAATAATGCACGTGGAAGCGTCAGTTGCTCAACACTTCATTACCTTCTGGAAGTTCTTATAAAGCCGGCTTATTTCAAAGATGATTCAACCTATTTGAAGTCGAATGAATAAAGAAATGTGCATCATTCACGTACTTACAATTCTGGGTTACTAAATAACGTGCCATTCAGGAAGATCCAGCTACGCATGGCTCAAGGTAAATTATATTTCTCAAGTGTCCAGTTACACTGGTCAATGTCTTGTCATATTTAGAACAGCTCACTAACAGCCACAAAATTCAAAACGTTGCAGACAAAATCTTCTCACACAAAAGGGAAGGGTAGAGAGGAAGGAATAAATGCAAATACAAGGAACAATGACCTAACAGTTTGTTGAACAGTTTGTCTGCTCAGCTGACACATGGTCTTTCACATCTAACAGATATGCAGAAAAACACACCTTGTGGTCCATAACTGACTGACATGCCAAAACATTACCAGGAATGATTTGCATTTATGAACTCCAAAGGTACATCGCTGTGTCGTTAAAGGGGCTTGTTTCGTAACTGAACCTACTAAAAAAGGTGAACAAGGCACATAAATCGAATGCCCCCTGAAGCTTCCCTCATGACATTTTACGAAATTCTTGTATTTGTACCAAATGCCAATAATTCAATTTTGTTTTATTCAGTGGACATTTCATGCTGATGTTAATGGATACCGATATCAGTGATTTCCACTCGAAGTATATATGCTTGCAATATCCTTTGCAATCCCAATTAATAGGCATATATGCCAATGACTATAAGAGTCTCACGGCAATCTATTAACCATTCCTTGCGAATTGTAATACATAATGACATTAATGTGCT
Source organism: Hermodice carunculata (assembly GCA_964020975.1). Classification (NCBI taxonomy): domain Eukaryota; kingdom Metazoa; phylum Annelida; class Polychaeta; order Eunicida; family Amphinomidae; genus Hermodice; species Hermodice carunculata. The sequence continues at coordinate 75,948 of CAXHWN010002644.1, read as the reverse complement.
ATACATGATTACTATACTTCAGAAGAAAGTCATCTGTTTTATCAGACTTGTTAAATTTAATGCACACATTGATCCTCTTTTCAACCAGTGAACTTTTACTTTCGATACATGAATAATGCACTCTCTGGCTATTTTACAAATATTTTCAGCTATCCCTGTTACTCATACCTATCCCGTCCGGAATCGTGTCTTACCCCATTATGCCACTTCATCACATGTCTCATCTGAAAACTGCATTCGGTTTTATTTACCAAAGATAGTCGACACAAGACCTGGTAGTATAATGGAGAGAGTACACACTCGCTCTTATGGGGGATTCTCAAACTAGACTAAACAATATCTAATTAGCCATACATAAATACATACATACATACATACATACATACATACATACATACATACATACATACATACATACATACATGTATGAACTGTTCTGAAAACACAAGTCTCTCTGGGTGCTATAGCATTGCTGTGAGGGTCACCTGATCTCTGCATGGAGGCTTCCAAATTTATTTTGATCCCCAAAATACCTAACTGACTTTAAGGACAGCCGATATAAGATAAACTGGCACGTAAATTCAGTCACTTTATATTTAATTATATCTTCTCTAAATCTTTAGGCTAAATTGTGTACAAACATCTTGGTCATACACCTTATCTGGGTATGCAGGTCTTTACAAAGTTTGTTCAACATGTCACGACCCATTGGTTTCTTTCTCTGTTGGTAAATAGTAACCCAAAACTACCTTGACACCCCTACCTGTTATTATTTACAACTGGCGATGCTGCGTCGTCTATCTATTGTCATGATTTTCGGCAATTTTTAGACGGCACCTGAAGGATCAAAGTGTAATATCTTAACTTATCAAAACTTATCTACATAGAATATGGATATATCTCCACCAAGTTGTATATTGGACAGACACACTGTCATGTGCATAGTTT